>SSNS01000150.1:659248-785199 GCA_006937985.1 Aphyosemion australe | reverse complement strand
CAAGTCGCTGAACTTGTCGCTGTCACTAGGGCGTGTCAGTTGTACGAAGGGCGTGACATTAACATTTTCACTGACAGCCAATATGTTTATTCCTCTGTGCATCATTTTGCACAAATATGGAAGAATCGAGGCATGATAACATCCAGTGGGAAAAAACTGACACACGCGTCGAAATTGTTGGAACTTCTGGATGCAGTCCAGCTTCCGAATCGCCTGGCCCTGTGTAAATGTCAGGCTCATCAAACTGATAACTCAGAGGTCTCCAGGGGAAACTCTTTTGCAGATCAGTGTGCAAAGCTTGCAGCTCAAGAGCTCCCCCTGCCGGAGACTTCATTTTACTGCACAGACACTTTGACAAGAGACATTCTGCAGGACGCACAGGTTTCAGCCTCTGACCAGGAACAGAAATCCTGGATTAAATTTAACCCTATCTCGATTAATGATGTCCTGCACGTAAAAAACAAGCCCATTCTTCCCAAATCACTGTTCGCGACTGCAGCTCTGATAAGTCACGGATTAAGTCATGTTTCTGCGGGGGGAATGGGACAGTTGATAAACACCTCTTTCCACACTGTAAACTTTTCTTCTTTTGCTAAAGACTACTGTCGGAAATGTTTGATTTGTATGAAAAACAATGCTCAAGGCCGTTTACGGCCAAAAAGGGGAAGTTTTCCGACGCCAGAGTACCCATTCCATACGATTCACATGGACTTTATTGAATTGTCACAGATGCATGGAGTGAAATATTGCCTTGTAGTGATTGATGCATTATCTAAATGGCCAGAAATTTACCCTACAAAGAAATGTGACGCTTTGACAGTGGCAAAGGTGTTGTGCAATCATTTTTTCCCTACTTATGGAATTCCTTCTGTTATCAGATCAGACAATGGAACACATTTTGTTAACGAGGTGATGACTAGATGTTCTGAGACACTGGGGATTGAGTTAAAACGACACTGTGCATACCACCCTGCTTCAGCCGGTCTCGTGGAACGGACTAACGGTACTATAAAGAACAGGCTGGCAAAAACAGTGGCGGAGACAGGCCGTCCCTGGCCTGACTGTGTGTCACTGGTAAAGCTTTGGATGAGGGTAACAGCTCCCTCTGGTGGACCAACACCATTTGAGATAGTGTATGGGCGACGCTTTCCGTTCCCATACATCACCAGCCCAGTTGACCGCAGTGACAGAGAAAATACACTTGCAGATTGGATGATTAAAATGTTCTCTGAAAAACATGTCAAGGAATGCAATAATCTGCCAGAACCTTCTTGTGCTTTCTCGCCCACACAGATCGTGAAACCAGGAAATTGGGTCCTGATCAAAGTGCTTAAACGAGACAACTGGAGTTCACCACGTTGGGACGGTCCATTTCAAGTATTGCTCGTTACCCCCACCGCTGTGAAAGTTGCTGAGAGGCCATCTTGGATCCATCTTTCTCATTGTAAGCTCATCGAAGTCACCTAACCGCCTCTAGGGCGGCACCGAAGTCCAGGCTTCAAAGGGGCCCCAGTACAATAGGTCGGGGCGTCTCAAACCTGGTGAAGATGGAAGACTGCTACAGGCGCGCAATTTGCATTGCCATAACGGTGATAACGGTGGCTTACATGACAGCATTATGCCTCTCGGCACTCGACGGACGGATTGGATCAGCGGCTGTTGTCTGGGGCACGAGAGATGGGACTAAGGTTGAACCTACATCTATGGTGGGACGGGGCCCCACCCTGCCCACCGACCTGAGCGATGGACCGTCTCCAGCACTCGCTGACCCGTCTGGTCGTCACAGGAAGACAAGGAAGAAGAGGAATTCTCGATCAGGGTGGAAGGTCAGGACCCACACACCCAAACTGGACCCTGGTTTCGCGGTTCCTGGAATGGAGGAAGTTCGTCTGGGCGCACCACTGTCGGAAGGGAACTTCTGGTTTGCATCGATCACTGCCATCGTCCGAGCAGCACAAGTCAACGCGTCGTGCTATGTCTGCTCACTGATACCTCACACCCTCAAGGAGTCATCACTTCTACGGCCTGCAGCGTTAAGTTCAGTTGATGTTTTTTGTATTCTGTATGGCTTAGCTCATCCACGACAATCCACTGACCCAAATGATCTTTGGTTACGTACAGACACTTCTGCTCTGAGGCAGTGTTCCTCATGGCATGACAATTTGATCAGACTCAATAGTACTGCTGTTTCTGCAGACCCCACCGGGAGACTCACACAACCCGTAGCTACAATAGGCACACGCTTCCTTCCTGGGAATCACTCTTTTTGCTTCAGAAGGTCACCTAGAGCCAATATTCCCAGTGTTTATGTAGGCGAGATTAATGCCACCAGATGTCATGTCCTCCTCAGGTCGGCTTGTTCCTGGCGCATCACAGGAAACCCATTCTGCCTGCCATTGTTTCCTGGCCGAGCCCGAGGACACCATCTGCTGGACTCTTTCGGTAATTACACCATAACCTGGCCGTCTGATGGTGGTTGTACCAGCCCCACTAATGCGGCCTGGCTGTGTGGCAGTAACCTTTATCAGATATTGCCTCCAGGATGGGTTGGAACGTGCGCGCTCATTCAATTGCACCCTGCAGTCACGCTGCATTCAAAGTTGCCATACGCACCCCACCATAAGGCTCGTGGCCGTTACAGGCGTGACTCAGACTCAGAAAAGGTGGTTATTGGTGTGGGTGCTAAGTTCTTCTCTGGACTGTTCCCCTGGTGGGGCACGGTTAACAACGCACATAAAATAGATCACCTGCACGTTGAGCTGGAAAACCTGACTGACTTCGCGTCCCACGGGTTTTCGGCTTTTCCACCTTTCATGGTAGCGACCAGGAACATGTTAATGCAACACCAGCTGGCCTTGGACCTGCTGTTGGCCTCGGAAGGGGGTCTCTGTCATGTCGTCTCGCACACTCTAGGTTCCAGGTGTTGCACCTTCATACCTGACACATCAGGCAATGTCACGGCTGCCATTGCACACATGAATAGCCTCTTGTCTCACATGAAGGCTGAAGAAACCAGTGTTCCGAGTGGATCCACCTTTTGGCAATGGCTGTATCCCAGTTCTTGGTACCGGTTGTTACTGACATTTTTGGTTCCTGTTATTATTTTTCTAGTTTTTCTTGCTGTGTTTTCATGCTGCATCGTACCATGTATCAAAAGTTGTATCACCAATATGATTAATGTTTCTCTTGTTCAGTATTCTGCTGCTTTGACTCCCGAACCTGCCACTCCTATTGATGTTGATGTTTCTGATTTGACCGGTATTCCGGTATCCCAACTGTAAATGATGATTTTTACTCTACGTTTTTACTGGAATGATGCTTTGGATGAAGTTATTAGTGTTGTGGTCTTAATCACTGACTACAGCACTGCTGGAGCATCACATTCTGTGATTCCCCAACATGTGATTGCTTCTACTGATTTCGCGTTCAGAACCGAGGTTGATTGTTTTGATTCTGCTGTTGACGCTTTTTTTCGGTGTATTGATTTGCTCTCCTTGTACCGCCTCGGTGTGTATGATTTTCAGGACGACCACCTGTCCTGGTTTTATCCATTCCCCCTTCCCTAAAGTCATGATTGATGAAGCTTTCATAGAAAATGGTGACAAGTTATGAAAGTGGATGCTATTTCATGCATGTTATGTATAAATACCATAAACAGGAGGGATTATGTCAAAGAATTTCTATGCTTCTCTATTTTCATTCTGTATCACACACATACACTCACACACTCCCACACACACACATTTGAACACACCCACTACCTTATCTCTTACTTTAAATAAACTGTGTTGGCAGCCGCTCTGGGCAGACTGTACTCTGTCCTGAGTTGGTCTGTCAATCCTTTGCAAACGATTCTGTGTGGTTTATTGTCTCTCTTATTTCCTCAGTTCCGGTTGGGGTAATTGACAGAATCCCTAACATTATCCAAACCCTTTTATTTATTTTAGACGTTTGCTGCAGGGTGCAGAGTGTCTGCTAGCTGAATAGAACCCTCTGAAATCACAAACGACAGCTTCAAACAACTCTGCAGTGGAAGATGTGACTAACAAGATCAATATAATCAATAAGTCAAGAAACTTCAATCGTTGTTTCTCAATACCTGTTTCTGAAGCTCACGGACCACTTCATTATGTGGGTTAAGTTGCTTGTTAACACAAATAGCTAATCGGCCAATCACAAGGCAGCAACTCAGTGCATTTAGGCATCTGGTGAAAATGACTTGCTGAAGTTCAAACTGAGCACTAAAAGGAGGAAGAACGTGACATGATTGTTGATGGCAGATGGGCTGTTCTATTTCAGAACCTGCTGATTTACTGGAGTTTTCACCCACAACCATCTCTAGGGTTCACGGAGAATAATCCAGAAAAATATCTTGTTGATGTCAGAGGTCAGAGGAGAATGAGCAGACTGATTCAAGATGATAAAAGATATAGTAGCTCAAATAACCACTGGAACACGTTTAAAGAGAGAGTTTTTCTTCTGTGGTCGACACAAAACATGTTCATGAAGTTCTTCGCATAAAGTCCCTCTCACATAAAGCTATGTCAGCAGTTTTATTCTCGATGGTTTCAGTACCTTCCAGAATGAGCCGTTTCAGGGCTCTGTCACTTTAAGAATGTAAGCTGGGGCTGGCCACGCCCACCCATCCCCTGATAGGCTGCTATAGGCTGAAAAGCTCCAATATGAGGGGCGGGTCTTGGACTAGAGCCACTGATTCTCCAGCATCGACAGATGAGTGAGAGTGTTAGGGTGTTTCTCAATGTCAAGGAACCTTGCCTTGCCTACCAAGGCAATGCCTTGCTTACAAGGACACTGTCCTTCCTTGGTCAAAGAAAATGGTTAAACGGAACAGACTTACCCCACGTGACCATGGCTGGCCAGAGCCCGCCCCCTGCTTACGCGCTCTGTTTACGTCCCGCCCATCATCATATATTGGTTAAATCAAATGTGTAAGTAAGTTAGTACCTGCTAGCCACCAAAGCTGCAACTACTAAGCAACTAACCAACCATAGATAACTGCTTTGGATCTACAACAAAATGTTTACATATAAGCCCAATAGCTACAATTAGTTGACTTACATTTAAACTGGAAATGTACCCCAGAAGTAGCTGCTGCTGGCTCCTGATCACATCTGTTTGAAAATACCACGCTGCATTCTGGGAAATTTTTGACTGAGGGAAGGCAACAAGGCACCTCTCATGTATCCTTGGTCAGTTAGCTAAACGGCAGGCAAACAGAGGACAGACGCCTCGGTAGCACATGAACATCGGAACTGATTGGAACACGCCTTGACGGTTCCTGATGATGTATCTCCTAGGCAACCGAGGCAGAACCAAGGCATCAAGGTGAGGTCCCTCGACATTGAGAAACACCCGTAGACTAATTGTCTTTATTGTGACATCACAATGAAGGATTTTTTGAAATGGTTCATTTTTAAGTAATTCCTGAAACCAAACACTGACAGAAAACTGATGGATGGCTTTTATTCACATTTGGAGTATTTATAAAGGCAATAGAGAGCCACACGGCAGCACAATATGTCTCCTTTAACCTTTAAGCAGATGGACTCCAGCTGCAGAGAACCACACCAGGTGTCACTCCTGTCAATTAAGAACAAAAAACTGGAGCTACAACTCAAACAGAATCATCACAACTGGACCATAAGAGATTGGAAAAATGTGTCAAAATCGACCAAAACCTTAAATCAATTCTGAAGGCAAAAGGTGTCCCAACTCACTACAGGGTGTATCTAATATAGTGACGAGTGAGGAATAATCTAATCTCAGAAATGTAGATCTTGGATTACTGTCATTACATATTTTGTTAATTCTGAAATAGCAGACTCATTAAAATGAACAAAAATTTTATTGAACCAGTTCATTTATGCAATATGTCATCTTACTGTAAGAAAAATATATTTGGCCCATGGCACACAATAAAAATCAATAATGCAACGACCTTTGACGTACCAGCTGTCCGTTCTAGTAAACATATTATTTTCTTTTTCTATATTTTAATTGAACACGCGGGACCAAAAAGCATCACAGCTGACTAACCGCATCAAAAGGTGCCACATATGAAATCATTGATTCACAGTCAGTTTTCGGTCAGTTCTAGAAAAAAAAAGGTGCCCTTGTGGTTCGATTAGACTTCAACACAATATAGATTCAACACTGGGGGAAAAATAAACGTAACAGCATCTGGTGTTCAATCCAACGCTGATGGAAAGTGCGTAAGTCCGAGAGAAAAGCCTGTAGATATGTGACGAAAGCAGAGCATGTGAGAATAAAGGAAAGAATGATGATTTATGTTATCTCAGTTTTCAGAGGTGGAACAAAAGCTGAAACCTTGTTATTATGGCTCAGAAGGATAAATACAGGTATAGCATGAATGTGTGTGAAAAGAAAAATGTGACACATCTATCCAAGTGTTGGCTGGGATGAACCGATGTGAAGGTGGAGGAATAAAAAGAGGCAGCAGACACAAAAAGAGACAGAGCATGATTAAATTCTGCTCCAGCTAAGACGTGAACACGGCTATGGAGCCAAACCAGATATGTGATGGGCAGATAAAGAGAAGCCAGGCAAAAAATGGAAAAACGCAGTGAATGGAGAAGTGATAATGACTTGAGATGAAGCTCAGAAGATGAACTGTCACTTAAAAAAAAGACAGTTTGCAAAGAACATGAAGAATATAGATGTTTACGTTGAGTGAAGAGCAGCACCAGGACAGCAGCAATGTGCTTTAGAGTTACCGTAGTCTTTAAAAGTCTTTAAACGGCTCCAAATCTCCTCAGTTTCACAATAGTTTGTGTAAATGTCATTTTAGAAACCTTTACTCCGCCATCAGTTCTGCATTAAACTATTTTTGTAGAAATATTATGCAACCTGCTGCACTTGACCCCTGGGTGCACCAGGCTGCACTTGCTGCTGGCGCTGATATTTAGATTTGTAAACAGAGCTTAAAGAGAAATTGAGGTGTGGTGTTTTTTAGATAACTTGTTTATTGCATGAGACACTATGAAATTTGGGATGAAAGCTGTTAGATCAGAAAAGCAACTTCATGCTTCACGTTAACTCATTCACTGCCAGCTGGGTTCCCATAGGATTGCAGAGGGTCCCCACAAATTTTGTCTGTGTTAAGTTATAACTGTATGTCTGTATATAGTTTGTAAATAATCACATTTAATGTGTTTATTCGTGTAGGAGTTGGGGTTGGGGGTCCTGGCTCGTCTTGGACACGAGCAATGGGGAAAAAGTTAGGGAACCCCTGTTCTATTTGACGGTGTACGGCAGACTGCCTCATTGACTGATTTTCATTGTTATGAATACGTCACATTGTTCGTAGCTCTGATTGGTCCTAGCGCTGTCCAATTGCCTGCAGAGACTGAAAGACAACTGTAGTTTCTGAAAGGAATCCTGGGATAGCCTTTGCCAATGACGATACAACAGACCCGTCCTGAAAATTAGGGGAAAACATTGACACATTTTGAGAGTCCTTTGAATTTGGACAGCCTTGTCGCTTTGCTGTGACGTAATCACTCTTAGCCTGTTTCACACTGAATGCAGTACAGATACGGTCCGGTTTCTATACGGCTTCCAGAGAGACCGTTCACACTGACTGTGGTTCGTGTGCTCACTGTCTCCGAATATCTGCTCCCACACGAGCACCAAATGATTCAAATTTTGACATAATACATAAGTACCTGTAAAAATAATGTGACCTATCATACACTGTGAACTGATATCTATGTGATTAATAATAAAACTAAAGAGTCAAAAATAATGCAATGCAGGTTTTATTTTGGAATATACCAGATGCACCTCGCTGAAACACGTCTCACTTCCTGTCTGGCTCATGTCATTTCTTCAACTTCATGACAATCCACATGCAGCGTCTGGAAAAAATAGACTCAACGTGGAGCTCAGCATTCCGGATTTGCACCACACCACAGCCGGTGTGAATGTTCTGATTGGACTCTGCTTGATTGTTAATTTATGCAGAAGCCATACAGACACCAGGCTGCATCCGTTCCAGATTAGGATACACATTCAGTCTTTTAATAATGTGTTATTGTAATCTTCTGAGACAAAGCTTTCCTTGGCTTTCTAGGGCCCATGTTCAGTGTGGTACACACCATGATAATAGACAGCACTGTGACTTCTTTTCAGCCTTTAAATAGGCTGGTTGACTGACTGAGTGTGAAGACACACCTGGTGCTGATTACAGAAAACACCTTAGTTTAACATGTTCTCCTGATCGAATCATTTTGAATCTTTCATTGTCCAGGCCAGTTTCATGAGTTTGTTTTTAAAGTATTCAGTTAAACCTAAACTGTTGTCAGTCCCAATATACTGTAATTTCACTGACCATTGGTGCATGTGTGTGTGTGTGTGCATGTGTGCGTGTGTGTGTGTTCAATGAAAGGTTACCAACTCTTTTATGCACTTATAACTTTTAATCATCATCATCAGCGTTATTTATGTGGCACTTTTGATACCCAAAGTGCTGAACACGGCACACAAGACATTTACAAAAATACAACAGAAGTATAGTCACTAAAAACTCAATGACTAACTACTAAAAACAATAAAACATGAATGGCAACACTGCTTTTGTGTGTTCTGTATAAAAGCTAGCATGTAAAAATAAGTCTTCGGCCCGTTTTAAAAACAAATTAAAAGAATTTCAAAACTGATTCTAAACAAAAGTAAACTTCAAATGTCTGAAAAATCCCTTTAAAGTTGTTCAAAATGATCAAAGGTGAAGAACCAGGTGTACCTGCGATCCAGCAAGAATACAACAAATACCTTTCCCACACACCTCACTACAAACTGAGGTGACTAGAGTTGACAGTGATTTTAACAAAGGAAACGCTTCATTGTCACAGCTGGGATGTGAAATATTTAAAGAAAAGAGAGTAAATGAGCAATTAGAACCATCAAAGAAGAAAAGGACTCTGAAATAGGTGATCAGAAGCAGAACAATAAGAAATGTGAACGTCTCAGTAGGAGAGAGAGAGGTAGTTCTAGGAGGAACGAGCTCTCTTTCTCTCTTCCCTTTCCCACACTCTCAAACCCTCATCACACAAACGCTCTCTGAGACAGACCGTGGCTCTCTACGGGAGCACAGCTACAAGCGGAGGCAGTCATCACTGAAGGAGGGAAAGCAGCCCCGAGGTGAGCGGATGAAATTTATTCTGGCTGATTTCTTGATGTGAAATGTGCTTTTGAATATAAATGACCTGTAGGGCGAATAATGTCCTGCATAAATGACCTTAACTTAGTATTTTATTTACTTCTCCAGAGGTGAACACTCAACAAAAAAATTATATCAGTAAACTTTCTCTCTTTTTGTTTTGTGTTTTTTTTCTTTTTTTACCATTTTTTTTTAAATAACACGGACATTTGTGGGGGTTTGATTTCATTCTGCACTTGTTGGCTTTTGATTATGCATCATTATCATTTTTCCTGAGTATTTTTTTAAGATTTTAATGTAAAAACAGGCAGTGAAGAGAGTGTGTGGTTAGCCGTGTGTGACTCTACTCACGTACACACTCCCAGCACCAGAACTTCCTCCTCGTATAAATGTGAGACCTGTTATATTTTACATTATGATTCACAGCATCAGGGCTGTGGTGAGTTCAGCTGAGCCACTCTGGAGCCTGGTGTGGAAGCTTAAAGCACAAAGTCTCAAAGGGGTCAGCTAATCAGTCGGTATGGTGAGGAGGTGGGATGACTGGGTTCTGTCTGAGTGCTCTGAAGAAACCAAAGAAGTGATGTGTCTTTTACACACATTGATGGTATGTTTTTACCTCCCATATCTGCTTTAATATTCTCACAGAGGGAGCCACTGAAGCACAGACAGAGACTAAGAGAGATGAATAAAAACACACATAAAGCCTGAAGAGTAGCTAGATCCTACTTCCTACTAATGTTTTATTCTGTCTAACGCAGGCTGATGATTTGTTAATGTGAATTTTTTATGGAGATCTAAAATATTCCTGACTATACTACTGCACAATGAAATTAAGCTTTAATCAAAGATGAGAAAATGCAATTTTCATTTATTCTATTAATAATTTTTTTATCTGTTTAGTTTAGCTACTAAATAACTGTTTTGTGGTCTAGAACATCATGGTGGTTACAGTCAAATACATTTTTTGTAGCTATGTTAAAGTTAGACCTTCCACATTTGCAGCATTTCTTTTTCCCGTGACACTGATGTGAGCAGCAGCTGACATGCCCACTGTGTCTGCAGTCTACGGACATGCATCTTAGATGCGGAGGTGCTTTCATACATATAAACACATTTTTCAACAGAATGCGTATGGGGAATTCTGCATTAAAAAAACTAAATCAACTGAGAATATGCATCATGCCGGAACACCCTGTTAACTCTATTGATTCAAATCAGGAGTGCTGGTGCAAGAAAACACCTAAAACATGCAGAATAGAGGCCCTTAAACACCAGAATCAGACATCACTGTCCACTGAGAAAGGTATAATACTTTTTTTAAAACACAATTAGTCACGCTAAGTATCACATGCATGCTGAACGTGATATTAGTCTTCTACTATTTCCTGCATTAGCCACAGAAAGAAAATAGAATTTGAAACGCTAAGGTCTTTGTCACATGGAAATATTTGCATTCATGGACTCACCCACCTTGGCTTGTGACCTGGAAATGCAGCGCTGATTTAGTTGCCAGGTGAGAAGCTAACTGCTAGCAATACCAACTCCACAGCATGGAGAAACACATTCAGGCTTGTGTTATTAGTGAAGATAAAACATCAATGTTGCAATTTTTAAAGAAGAGTGAATGGGGGCAGTGGAAGAGTCGTGTTGCTGTAGCCAATCAGAGGCGAGCTGTTAGGATACAATAAATAAAAAATAAGTAACCCCGGGTCTACACTGGGGAAATCGGCGGCCTGTGTTGGGAAAGTTCATTTTAAAAATGAACTAGTTCAAAGTTCAGTTCATACATTTTAAAACGAACTAGTTCATGTTTTAGTTCATAATTAAAATTTTTTTAACTAAGTTCACTGTTCCAAAAACGAAATAGTTCATAGTTCTTATTTTCATATATACATATATATATATATATATATATATATATATATATATATATATATATATATATATACATATATTAGGTCTGTAACAATATTGGCAATATCGCGATATCGTCGTAGTAAAATGACCACAATATCGTCATGGTCTTGTCACGATATCGTACAGTACGTCTTGAGGTAAAAATAACACTTTTCAGTCTGCTCCACCGAAGCATAGAAAAGTAAACTACATAGACCATGATCCTTTGCTTCCGCGTCATTGGCCAGTTCGCCAATGGGAGTGCGTGCAGCCCACACAGCAAAGAAAAACAAACATGGACTATGGAGGCTGCAGCGGTGAACGCAGCACGGAGGATTCCAGTCATAGTATTTAATGTTGTGAGTCTTATTATCGTGAGCCTCCCCACAATATTGCAATAAATATTGTATTGTGAGGTTCATATCGTGACAATATCTTATCGTGAGATTTGTATATTGTTACACCCATAGTATATATATATTCTCAATAACATGAGGAAAAACTGAATGGCTTTCATATAAAGATGAATTATTAATCAATCTGAGGGAAGAACCAGGCTGAGGTAGGAAACAAGGATGTACCTCAAAGTGCAAAACATTCTATTATCTTTAAATTAAGTCACTTCTTAAATTTTGTGAATGAATTTTCTGACTTGATTACCTAAATATCAAGAAAACATTATTATAGAACTTGGGTCATAAAGCGCAACAATGAGCCCCAAATGAATGAGTAAAAAACAAAGCAAATAAATGAATATTTAAATATTACCGGAACTGTGGCTAGTGTTTTCAGATTTGTTGCTTTCCCCAGTTCATTCTAGTTTTTCCAATACACAGAAATTCTAACTTCCGAGTAGAAATAATGAACTGGAACACCCCCCTAAGTCGGAGAATGATTTTTAATCCAACTTCGATGTTTAATATAACAGTTCCTTGTAATAACAATAGTAGCTGTGGTGGAAACGTGTTTATTTTACAAGATAAACTTGTAAGGGTTAATCTAAAATATGTTATGTGCAGTTGTATATTTTCCGAGGTAAATAGAACGCACCACGAGGTCCGTCCTCCACACAGCATAGACATATAAGAGTAAACACCACACCGACCGCTACTCCCTGTGGCCGCCGCATTTCCAAGGTCTACTTTATATAAAGTCTATGGTTCACAGGATGTTTTAGCTAGGCTTTAGCTCTGTGCAAAGCTGCTGGCTATGTGGAGATCTGGAGCTCGAACGGCGAGAGAAAGCCATTCATAAACCCGTTCACACACGCCAGAATGAGCGCGCTCACTTTAACGTTCGTCAGGCAAAATACGAGGGCGTTCAGTTCACGTTACCAAAAAAAAATGAACGAGTTCACGAACGATCGTTCAATGAACGCGGAATGGCAGTGGGATGGTTTTCCGAGGTGCATCAATCCACACTGCGAGCAGCGCAGCATCTCTGCCATTCTCCTCGCTGGACTTGCGAAATCATCAAATCTCTCGAGACTTCATCTGCCATTAAAGCAAAAAGAAGAAAAAGGAGATCACATCCATGAAATAAAACACACCGTTGCACTTCTCGAAAGAGACTGGTAGTAAATAAGCTGTGAAGTTACACGTATGAATCAAGGGGGCACCCCACAAATCCAGAAGTGCCAACAATTGCAGTCCCACCCTCATCCACTAGGGGCTGGCACCAGAAGTGAGCAAATCCTCATTAGCTACGTTTACATGGGCACAAGTAATCGGAATGAATATTCTATCAGATCAAAAATTCTTCATGTAAACATGTCAATCGGAATATTCTGATCCGATACGGCCCATCCATCCATTTCCATCCATTTTCTCCCGCTTATCCGGAGTCGGGTCGCGGGGGCAGCAGCTTAAGGAGGGAAGCCCAGACCTCCCTCTCCCCAGCCACTTGGGCCAGCTCCTCCGGGGGAATCCCAAGGCGTTCCCAGGCCAGCCGAGAGACATAATCTCTCCAGCGTGTCCTGGGTCTTCCTTTGGGTCTCCTCCCGGTTGGACGTGCCCGGAAAACCTCACCAGGGAGGCGTCCAGGAGGCATCCTAATCAGATGCCCGAGCCACCTCAACTGGCTCCTCTCGATGTGGAGGAGCAGCGGGTCTACTCCGAGCCCCTCCCGGATGACCGAGCTCCTCACCCTATCTCTAAGGGAGAGTCCAGCCACCCTGCGAAGAAAACTCATTTCGGCCGCTTGTATCCGCGATCTCGTTCTTTCGGTCACTACCCAAAGCTCGTGACCATAGGTGAGGGTAGGAACGTAGATCGACCGGTAAATTGAGACCACCAGTTCAGGACAAGTTGGAAACATGGTGGGAGGTAAACAGAAGTGGTCTGTTGATGACACTATTTTTTTTTACTGGAAACATACGGGAGCTCAATATTATTGAACGTCTTGATGGCCGAAAGCCTAGAAATGCTGAGTTATACACTCAAGTGCATCTAAAGATGCAGGAAGCGGGAATTCATTGGAGTAGCGACCAACTCAAAAACCGCTGGAAAAGTTTGAAAGCGGCGGACAAAGCTAGAGAATAAAAAAATAAAATGTGAAGGAAAAGACGTGCGGACAAGATGGCGTTTGTTTACATTTTTTTTTCCGGGAAAGACAACTCTGGTCATGCTCAACCTATTTATTCTGATTGAATGCTTGGTGCAGGTATACTCACGGCATGATCAAATCATTTCAGTTAGTGTCCATGTAAACAGAGATTTGGGATTTTCGATTAACCAAGATTTTAAAAGTTGAATATGGCAAACACTGGCAAACACTAGTGTTCAGAGGTGGTATTGCAACAACAGAATTAATTTTCCAGCCGTCGGGATGTTGGTTCACTGCTGACACATTAAGTGACCAGCCAGTTCCATATCCAGTGACAAATCCTACAGGGTAAGGACTAATTTCGACTAATACGTTTATTTTACAACAGTATTTACCGTTAGAATTTACCTGGGCTCAGAATCAGCTGCCACACCCTGCCAGATCATCCGCAAGTTCCACAGACCGAGGAGTCTTTTAATAAACACTTAAAGACCTTTTCATTCTCAACAGCATTTGCATAGATTTCTATTATCTTTTTTATATGTTTTGACTTTTAATGTGATTTTAATTTGCCTTTATTGTGTTTTGTATTCAGTTTTAATGTGTATAAGGTGTTTATAACCTCTAAATTTTAAATTTTCTGCAGCACTTTGAGATTTGCTTGACAGATGTAAGGTGCTTTATAAATTAAATGTATTATTATTATTATTATTATTATTATTATTATTATTATTATTATTATTAGTGGTCATAAATCTTAAATGCACATGTGGTGACAAATATTTGACCAGTAGAGTACAGAACAGAAAGAAAAGAAAGAAAAATCTCGACCGATGTCCTCATTGCAATATTCAAACATAATATTACAATCAATGTGCAACATGGATCTGAAAAAAAACATTATAGTAAGAATCGTGCATCCAAACAAGGAGCAAGCCCCAAGGACTTTCAGTGACGATTTAGTTTTGTGAGTCATGCAGGGAAGTTCAGATAAAAGTTTGCTGCTAGAAGAGCTGCAGAAAAGTGTTCATGTGAGATACGAGCAGCAAGTGAAAGATTCTGGTTATTCTTTATGAATGTCTACGTTTACAGACGCTCATTTTGGGGAGGACTTCTATACACCTGCATTGATAAAATAACAGAAGTGTGATAAAACTGACACACTGAGGCCAATCAATTAATCCCGTCTGACCTGAGCCTGTTAGTGTAACCGTGTCTGTGCACCACTGCAGGGCATGCTGTTAGTGACCATGAATATTTTATTCGTTAGATCCTGCTGTTGGTCCGCGATAAGGCCTGTTGCACAGTGTGTTTCAGTTTCACACTTCCAGAGCTTTCCTCCATCGGGCAGAGTACACAACTGTTACCTAGCAACGCTCCATCCTTGGACCTGTTTCCTCCATCTCCAAGTATTTCTTCGGGTCTTCTTGTCAAGGTCTACGCAAAAACAACACAAGAAGATGCACACAAACATGCACCCCCACACAAACAACTAGAAAGGTTATTGGCACAGTCACACGACGGTGAAGCTGCTGCAGCACTTTGAAAGGCAAGGGAGGTGAGCGAGCCAAGTGTCAGTGCTCTGTTGAAACATATTAGGATAAATGAAGCATTCAGGGGCTTGATTGCATTATGCTGCTCTGATGGATGACACATTTGCTTTCATCATCTAAAGACCTTTCTAGCATTTCAATCAAGGCTAAGAAAATGCTATTGACCTGTTACCATTTCAACTTCCTGCTTTTCTTTTTCTACATATATCAAAGCATCTGAAGATTTGTGACCGGAAGAAATTCTACCGTTTCAGATATCGTATCGCTCTATCTATGAAAGCTAAGAAGTGCATTATTTACTAAGCAATTTTCTGTAACCACGACTTGACAGTAACAACCTGATAACAAAAAAAGTTCTTTTCACAACCGGCTGACAAATCAGTGAGGTGTGAAATTACCTTTCAGCTTTCTAACTCCTAGTAAACATATTCAGATATGTTATCTTGCATTGCGGAAGTAGATGTGATTGCTTTGATTAAGTTTTGAGAAGATGAGCAAATACCCCTCGGCTGTATATTTCATAAAACACATCCGGTTGGTAAAAGAAAAAGGAAATAATCAGAGGATGCGCAGTTGGTATTTGGAGAATGTCACGATTTAGGCAGCGAGTCGAGAGATAAATAACCCCATTACTCATCTCCAGTCTCACACTATGTCTGGTAAAGGCTCGTCTTTAGTTTTTCAGCCTTTCATCGTTCCCAAAATTGGACTCTTTTCACCAGATGACTTACCGAGGACAGGAGGTCTGCATGATGCCGCATGACGCCTCTCTGGCTCATTGGCATCTTTGGAACATCCACGAGGAGAAAGGTATCGTGTCGAGGATCAAACAAACTTAATGAGTGCTTAAATTTTGTCTCAGTCTCTTGATGTTAGATGTCAGTTACTCACAGATACAAGCATGGCTCATAATTGGACAGGGATGTATTTTGATCCAGTTTCTCCTGCAGTTTCACAAATTATATTTGAAATTAAATAATTGATGTGTGATTGATGTGTTTTTCAAGGAATTAACTTTTCATGAAATGCAAAAATTTTCATAACATCATGTGATTTTTCTAAACTAATATTTTTGTACACATGATTTTTAAAACAATAGCTCAGATCCTTTGAAGTGGGTTTCTGATGAATGACTGAGTAATTTAGCTTGGCAAATATAGTTTTTCTGATAAGATTGGACAAGAGGATGGCTAGTCACACTGGGACCAGTTTCAAAAGGGGTCAAAAGAGGATATGTAAAACTCACCTTTTGTGTTGCCATATGGCTCTCAACTACTGCCTCTATAAACATGCCAAACATTTAAAAAACTGTGTAATTTCAGGAATTATGTGCCTAAAACAAGCCATTTGAAAAAGTTCCTGTTTGTGACATCACAAACCACCACTCATGTGCACCTTTCAGCTGCTGCTGGAGGATCAGTGACTCTACTACAAGTCCCTCCTTACGGAAGTGTATTACCATCAGGAAATAAATATAGGAGGTTTCTAGTAGTAACAAGAATGTTTCTTATTATAACGACATATAAAAGTCATTTTAATGAGAAACTGTTTCTAAATAATCTGCTTAATATCTCATAATAATGAGATAACCCATAATGGTAATACACATACATCTTGCAGGATGTTTGAATCTTGAATCCAGAAAAGTACTAAAGTTAAAGTCCCAAGTCATCATCACACACTGGTGAAATTACGTCTCCGCATTTGACCCATCCCCAAGTTGGGGAGCGAAAACAAAGCTCTGATGCACCAGTTTCAAGAAGTAGAAGTGAGCCACATCAGAGTTGTGCTAAACATGGCAGGATTTGGAGTCTTATTTCCTGATATTTGGACATCTCTCCTCTGATTGGCTAACAGCAACACGACTCTACCACTGACAACGTTGATGTTTTATCTCCACAAATAACACAAGCCTGAAGAAGTTCTACTGTGTGGTGGAGTTGCTAATGCTAACGGTTAGCTTCTAATAGCCGAGACGTTCTCTGCTGTTTCCTGGACGCTAAACCAACAACATCCTTCCCCGTCGTGAGTCAAGATGGGTGAGTCCATGAATGTTAAGTGACAGTGTGACGTAGATCTGTCAGGATTTTCTAATCCTAAAGTTTCACCGTTTATTTTCTATCAGAAGCTAATGCAGGAGATAGGTGGAGGAGACGATTTTCATGTTCAGCCTGCATGAAAAACTCAGAGTGACTGATTATAATCAGAAATAACATTTAAAAAATGCTTTTGCAGTGTTCCACACCTTTAACCAACGATCTTGTATAATGTGTCGATCTCAGAGTGTGTTGGGGATAACTGTCTGAATGCACTAAAGCTTAGCTCAATATGTGAAAAATTATCTGAGCCAATGCCTTTATCAGCTGATATTTATTAGCTGTGGTGGCCATTTTGAATTATTTGGGCTCCAAGTATTCAGTTGTAGGTAGAAATCCAGTTGGAAATTTAATTAAAACCAGTGATGAGATTTATGAGATATTTTTGCTATTGTCCACTCCTCACCTTTCAACAGCAGTAAACTCACCATTTGATTATATTTAAAACATCCACGTTGTCATTCACAAAGATATACAGTTATATTTATCCTTATAGATTAGTTTAACTATGGACCATTTGCAGTTTTGTCTCCATCTACATCCTTTAGGATCTGTGAACACCAGTTATTGGAAGAGCAACCAAAGCTACGTGTTTGAAAACCAGGAACCCATGCAAACCTTTGTTGCTGCTAGAAAACATGAAACAGCTGGGTTTTTTTTTACTCAGAGAACTCCTGAAAGCAGCGCAGCCTTTGCATCTTCTGGAAAACAGAGCACTCAGCAGTCATTTACAATCCATTACAGTCCTTAAAATCCATTATCCACACATATGTCTCTGGTAGGGTTGGAGAGACCAACTGGGCTTCTGTGGACGTGTGTGTTGGTGTGTGTGATTAGAAATAGAGATGCAGTAACACTCGCCACGGTTTATTAGGTCTGACCATAATGAGATCAGCCAAACAGCAGATGGTCAGTGTTAAACCAGCAAAGTGTAAAAGAGTTATGACGTTTCTCTTATTTATTCATCTATTTGCATAAGAGGAGATGTCAATGTTAGCATGAAGAATAACTCGTTTGATTTTAATCTCAATAAAGCATGTCAAACAATGATGTGTGCCACTGACTAAACACCATTGAAACTATATATAACTATATATAACTATATATCTATATATATTTATCCATCCATCCATTTTCTCCCGCTTATCCGGAGTCGGGTCGCGGGGGCAGTAGCTTAAGGAGGGAAGCCCAGACCTCCCTCTCCCCAGCCACTTGGGCCAGCTCCTCCGGGGGAATCCCAAGGCGTTCCCAGGCCAGCCGAGAGACATAATCTCTCCAGCGTGTCCTGGGTCTTCCTTTGGGTCTCCTCCCGGTTGGACGTGCCCGGAAAACCTCACCAGGGAGGCGTCCAGGAGGCATCCTAATCAGATGCCCGAGCCACCTCAACTGGCTCCTCTCGATGTGGAGGAGCAGCGGGTCTACTCCGAGCCCCTCCCGGATGACCGAGCTCCTCACCCTATCTCTAAGGGACAGCCCAGCCACCCTGCGAAGAAAACTCATTTCGGCCGCTTGTATCCGCGATCTCGTTCTTTCGGTCACTACCCAAAGCTCGTGACCATAGGTGAGGGTAGGAACGTAGATCGACCGGTAAATTGAGAGCTTCGCCTTTCGACTCAGCTCCCTCTTCACCACGACAGACCGGTACAACGCCCCCATCACTGCAGATGCAGCACCAATCCGCCTGTCGATCTCACGCTCCACCCTTCCCTCACTCGTGAACAAGACCCCGAGATACTTAAACTCCTCCACTTGGGGCAGGACCTCGTCCCTGACCTGGAGAAGGCATTCTACCCTTTTCCGACTCAAGACCATGGTCTCGGATTTAGAGGAGCTGATTCTCATCCCAGCTGCTTCACACCCGGCTGCGAACTGCTCCAGCGAAAGCCGGAGATCACGTTCTGACGAAGCCAACAGGACCACATCATCTGCAAAAAGCAGAGACCTGATCCTTAGGCCACCAAAACGGATCCCCTCACCACCTTGGCTGCACCTAGATATTCTGTCCATAAAAGTTATGAACAGAATCGGTGACAAAGGGCAGCCTTGGCGGAGTCCAACTCTCACCGGAAACGAGCCCGACTTACTGCCGGCAATGCGGACCAAGCTCTGACACTGGTCGTACAGGGACCTAACAGCCCGTATCAAGGGGCCTGGTACCCCATACTCCCAGAGTACCCCCCACAGGGCCCCCCGAGGGACGCGGTCGAACGCCTTCTCCAAATCCACAAAACACATGTAGATTGGTTGGGCAAACTCCCACGCACCCTCCAGGACCCCCCCAAGGGTATAGAGCTGGTCCAGTGTTCCACGGCCAGGACGAAAACCACATTGCTCCTCCTGAATCCGAGGTTCGACTATCCGACGGACCCTCCTCTCCAGAACCCCTGAATAGACCTTACCAGGGAGGCTCAGGAGTGTGATCCCCCTGTAGTTGGAACACACCCTGTGGTCCCCCTTTTTAAATAGGGGGACCACCACCCCGGTCTGCCAATCCAGTGGAACTGCCCCCGATGTCCACGCGATATTGCAGAGCCGCGTCAACCAACACAGCCCCACAGCATCCAGAGCCTTAAGGAAATCCGGGCGGATCTCATCCACCCCCGGAGCCTTGCCACCGAGGAGTTTTTTGACTACCTCAGTGACCTCAGCTCCAGAGATTGGAGAGCCCAACCCAAAATCCCCAGACTCTGCTTCCATCCTGGAAGACGTGCCGGTGGGATTGAGGAGGTCTTCGAAGTACTCAGCCCACCGATTCACAACGTCCCGAGTCGAGGTCAGCAGCACACCCTCCCCACTGTAAACAGTGTTGGTAGTGCACTGCTTTCCCCTCCTGAGACGCCGGATGGTGGACCAGAATCTCCTCGAAGCCGTACGGAAGTCTTGTTCCATGGTCTCACCGAACTCCTCCCATGCCCGGGTTTTTGCCTCTGCGACCACCCGAGCCGCATCCCGCTTGGACTGCCGGTACCTATCAGCTGCCTCCGGAGTCCCACAGGCCAAAAGGACCTGATAGGACTCTTTCTTCAGCTTGACAGCATCCCTAACCGCCGGTGTCCACCAGCGGGTTCGAGGATTGCCGCCACGACAGGCACCGGCCACCCTGCGGCCACAGCTACGGTCAGCCGCCTCGACAATGGAGTCACGGAACATGGTCCATTCGGACTCAATGTCCCCCGCCTCCCCCGGGACGTGTTCGAAGTTCTGTCGGAGGTGGGAATTGAAGCTCCTTCTGACGGGAGACTCTGCCAGACGTTCCCAGCAGACCCTCACAACACGTTTGGGTCTGCCAGGTCTGACCGGCATCCTCCCCCACCATCGAAGCCAACTCACCACCAGGTAGTGGTCAGTTGACAGCTCCGCCCCTCTCTTTACCCGAGTGTCCAAGACATGCGGCCGCAGATCAGATGAAACGACAACAAAATCGATCATCGACCTGCGGCCTAAGGTGTCCTGGTGCCAAGAGCACATATGGACACCTTTATGCTTGAACATGGTGTTTGTTATGGACAATCCATGACGAGCACAGAAGTCCAATAACAGAACACCACTCGGGTTCAGATCAGGGGGGCCGTTCCTCCCAACCACACCTCTCCAGGTCTCACTGTCGTTGCCCACGTGAGCATTGAAGTCCCCCAGCAGAACGAGGGAGTCACCCGAAGGAGCGCTTTCCAGCACCCCCTCCAGGGACTCCAAAAAGGGTGGGTAGTCTGAGCTGCAGTTTGGTGCATAAGCACAAACCACAGTCAGGACCCGTCCCCCCACCCGAAGACGGAGGGAGGCTACCCTCTCGCTCACCGGGGTAAACCCCAACGTACAGGCACCAAGATGGGGGGCAAGAAGTATGCCCACCCCTGCTCGGCGCCTCTCAGTGGGAGCAACTCCAGAGTGGTAGAGAGTCCAACCCCTCTCGAGGAAACTGGTTCCAGAGCCAGAGCCGTGCGTTGAGGTGAGTCCAACTATATCTAGTCGGAACCTCTCAACCTCACACACCAACTCCGGCTCTTTCCCCACCAGAGAGGTGACATTCCACGTACCAAGAGCTAGCTTCTGTAGCCGAGGATCAGACCGCCAAGGTCCCTGCCTTCGGCTACCGCCCTTTACACATCGCACCTGACCCCTTTGGCCCCTCCCACGGGTGGTGGGCCCATGGGAAGGGGGACCCACTCCTCCCCTCGGGCTATGCCCGGCCGGGCTCCATGGGTGAAAGCCCGGCCACCAGGCGCTCGCCAGCGTGCCCCAACTCCAGGCCTGGCTCCAGAGGGGGGCCCCGGTGACCCGCGTCCGGGCGAGGGAACACTGGTTCCATTTATTGTACTCGTCATAAGGGGTCTTTGGGCTGCACTTTGTCTGATCCCTCACCTAGGACCTGTTTGCCATGGGTGACCCTACCAGAGGCATAAAGCCTCAGACAACTTAGCTCCTAGGATCATTGGGACACTCAAACCCCTCCACCACGATAAGGTGGCAGCCCAGGGAGAGGGCTGCCACCTTATATTTATATATATATATATATATATATATATATATATATATATATATATAAAGGCTGTAACTTTAAAACAAGTTCAGATTTGTATCTTTTTCAAGGACAGTGTTGTATCGAGGCTAAACTGAGCTCCAGCTGTTGGTGTGTAGACGTGAGATAAACCGAGAGGGCGGCTGATGCGGAGAAGGAGGTGTTGCTGATGAAAACTGCTGAAATGTCTGTGCTGTGGCTCACACATCATTTGCATTTAAGAGTTGCACTTTCTTTGTTGGTGGCTGCTTGGTCCTCAGTGTTGGCTCTGGATGAAGTTCAAAGCCTCAGCTGAAATGTCAACATTGGTAGAGATCTGGCTTCTGTAGATGCAGATTTAATAAAAATTATTTCATCTGATGCCACTTTTATGCTGTAGCCTTAATCTGTCTTCCCGAGTGAATCCAGCGTTTCCAGCTCTCAACAGTTCCCTACCAGGTTTAGAGGAGACGGGGAGATCTGGACCCTGTTTCTGCAGACAAACGTCGCCCACTGTCTACATGTATTCACTGGTAGTTATGCTGTTTCTGATGAGCGAACACTAAGAACTCACACCCACACAGAACAGCTATGGAGGACCAATTTTCCAGTAACCTTTATTTATATGCACCAATTTGCTAGGAAAAAAAAAATATCCTAAAGGCTTTTTTACATGGAGACAATATCTTATTGCACCCAGTCTTTGACTTGCTTGCAGTACTCTTATTCAGACACACTGAAGTGCAAATATTACCCACCTGCAGCTCTCAGTCTAAAGACTTTTATTTTCATCGTTGGAGTGATTACTGGGCCTGACATGATGTATGTTCTCTCTCATTAATAATTATAAGGATCTATTTTATGGGAAGGGTGACTAAGTCCCACAGAGACCCCCTGAAGAGCTTCTGGGTCATTCAAGGTGAGAAGAAGTCGTGTGTTAGACTCTCACACTGGCTGCTGGAACAGTCACTTCATGCTGAAGTGCTTTCTAATGTTCACACGTTTGCACTCTTCTAATTTACTCTGTGTTAAAATGTGCAACAAAGTTTTTTACCAGCAGTGAAAACTGTCTTTGCCACTCCTTACTTCCTCTTAACCCAGTAATTAATGTCACAGCAGAAAATACTTTGTTGCTTGCAGATGTGTGCTGCTTCAAAAGCAATCTTCAGTCTGAACCGGTTTTGTAACAGCTACATCTTAATGTGGAAATAATGCATTATTTTGAATTATTTACAGAATCCAGGAACATTGTGATCAAAGAGCAAAAAGATAAAAGTGTAATGTGATGTTTAGAAAACAAATTGTCTTCCATATTTAACAATCAGGAAAGAAGAGATGAAAAACATGCACACTGTTTTATGAAAGGGGTCACATACAAATCAGAGTGAGTCTAAAGTCGTGGAGCCTTTAGCCAAATAACCTTTAGTTGTATAAGAGAAGTGAGGCTGAACAAACTGTGTTTATTCATAAATGATGAGCTAACATCTTTCTGAAAAGTAAAACTGAGTTTTCAGTTATAGTTTATTCCAATCCGTTCAGTCAACTCTGTGATTGTCTCTCTAAGTCCAGTCACTACAGTAAAGCTGAGTTGAGTTAAACACAAAAACACTCAAAACCCTTCATCAATATTGATTCACAGCAGGGGGGAGTCATTTTATCATTGTTGCAGGAAGTCCTCTTTCAAGCTTAAAGGTGAAATATAGAACAATTAAATAAAAAGCTATATTTTTTTTAAAATATACCTCCACGGGGCGTTTAGAGGTTTGCAGAATTAATGTACAGTTTTTCCTTTAAAAGCTATGTTTAAAAAAAAAATTAAAAATTTATTTTGACGAGCCACTAGAGGGCACTGTCCGCTCGGCAAGACGAGACTGGGACTGTGTAAAAATGACTCGACAAGTCAAGCATCTGATTCTGAGCCCAGAAGATGTTCTAACGGTAAATACTGTTGTAAAATAAACATATTAGTAGAAATGAGTCCTTACCCTGTATGAGTCATCACTGGACATGGTGCTGGCTGGTCACTTAAAGCAGCATTCTGCAACTTTGCAGTTATATGCTCTCTGTCGCCCTCTAGAGGCTTGCTGCGTAACGTCACTGTCGTAACATTAAATCTCTCTCGGGCATAAGAGGCATGTTTACATTCCTAATGTCAGGCAAAACAACGAAAACAAACGTTTCCACCTCCACACATTGAATAAGTAGTTTTATCAGGACTGTATAACAACTTTATGCCCGACCAAACACAATAACCCTGGTGAAATAATTTATTACTTACCTAGCCATTAGTAGCACGGCTAGGTTAGAGTCCGTAGTTCATGCCTTTCTTTCTAAAAGAGCTCTCCAGCGAGGAAAAGACGGCCCAATAATAACTCTGGTCTTTGCTCTTGCTCTATCACGTTCTTCTTTTCTTTTCCTAGATTCCTCTGATAAGGGATTTCTAGCTTTCTTTGGTGAATCTGCCGCTGCTACAGCGAGTCTACGTTATACAATTATGGCAAGCCAAAGGGATAAAAAAATGTGCGTCCTAAACTCGCATTATGTCCACCAAAACGCGCGTCTTGAACGAGCATTTTGGCGGACATATTGCTCGCTTTTAGAACACGTGAGTTTTTGCCCCCTTTGGCGTCAAAACGCGCGTTCCAGACGCGCATTTTGGCGGACAAAACGAGCGTTTAGAACGCACGCTTTTTTATCTCTTTGGCTTGTCATATTCTGCCGTAAAACGACACTCAGTCAGTACTTCCGGCGCTACCCGAAGCACAAAAACTGTATAGCGCAGTAAACAGACGTGGGACCCCCCAACACTATCACAGGTATGAAAATGAACATAATACATAATAGTATGACGCAAAAACTTTACAAAAAAGCATAATTTTAAGGTGTAAAAGTTGCAGAATGTTGCTTTAACATATCAGCAGTGAACCAACATCCTGACGGCTGGAAAATCTGTTCTGTTGTTGCAAATCCACCTCTAAACACTAGATGTTGCTATAGTGTCCGTGTTCCATATTCAACCTTTAAGAAACCAATTAACATACAAAAATTATATTTATACAGCTATATAATTATGCCTGAAACAATTTCATAACTTTTATTTAACACAGTTCTCAATATTTTTTACCTGCTGGAGTCACTGATTTTGTAGACCCCAATGATGTGCACAAGAACGTTTAAAATATGTCAGTGCACATTAGTGATGTGGGATATTTTATATTTGAGGTTTTTTGAGGGTTTAAGTCTGTTACCAAGATGAAGCAGAGTGTTCCTAGTCTCAGGATGAATCTACTCAGATTTTTTTTTTATAGAATACCCATTCTAGGGTATACCTCTGCCCCTTAGTGGTGCATCAGAAATAGAACATAGCTTTACACTTCACAGTACAAGGAAATGTTCACACCAGCTGTACAAGGCAATCGTCAGCCACCCAGGGACTGACACTTCAGAGCAATCATGGTAAAAGAGAGGTTGTTATGCCTCAAGAGATGTAGGGTTGAATCAACCGTATTGTGCCAAGTTACTCTACTTCTTATACTAAAATAAATGACAACACAAGTGCTCTCTAAATGATCAAACAGCAACAGATAATACTTCTCAACAGGATGAATGAACTACTGAAGTGGATTCAGCACCCAAGCAGAAGCTAAACTCCTACTTCAACATGGCAAACGTTGATGCACTACTGAAAGAGGTGTAGGATAACCAGCTCGGTGATGGTGCAGCTAAAGCAGAACCAAGGTGCTAGAAGAGAGGTTTAGAGTAAACTAGCTCCTAATCTGTAGATCACATGTTTAAGGGCCATATCTGCTGCTGTCATGTTGCTCCAAGAGGAAATAGGTAACCCTAACCCTATAACTCACACCTGGAATCAGTTTCAATTATTCAGTTTAGATTTTGTTTGAGTCTTCTTGTAGTTTTATTCTAAGTCAGGTATACTTACTTATATACTTATAGTTTCAAGTCAGATTAATTTTTGAATTGCTTTTTTATCTTACTTTCCTCTTCCTCTATCACATCTGTCCCTTATGATCATCATTGCCCCAGTTTCTGTCTTTAAAGACCCAATAATCCTTTTTACATTGTCAAATCTTGAAATGATCATTGTTCATGAGTTTTACTCCTTTAGTTTGTTATTTTAAAAGGTTTATCTACACCAGCAGCAGCTGTCTACTTGTGTCTGCACATGTTTCCTCAGTTCTTTACTTGCCCTGGTTACGCAGCCCTCCGCCCACTCACAAGATATAAAAAGAATTGTCAACAATACGTGTGAGTAACAGACTAACAACAATGCTTTCATGGTCTTAAATAGAATAAAAGCAAGTTAGGATCAAGTGCTTCACTTGGCTACTTACTATGAGTTTACCAGTGCTGGCCTGTGAGGACGGGTTGTGTGAGTGTATGGAACATTCAGAACGAGTGTTTTAATTGAATTTAGTTTAGGTTAACTTAGGGTAATAGCACCTGTGGGTTCTTAGTAAAACCCAACAGCCTTCAGGGACAGGGTTAGGGTAACATTCTGTTTTTATAGAAACAAAAAGAGAAGTAAAATAAAAACGTTCACACTCACAAATTCACTGTAGTGTGGAGCACTTCAGAGACCTCTGACTCTGAAAGGTGCTATACAAGCGCAGGTCATTTATCATTTACTCACCATTATCAAAGCACCGAAGCATGCTACATGTCGTTTTCTGTGTTAATACAGATAGTGGGCGAACTTTCATTCTTGTGCCCATCTTTGGTAAATAAACTAACTGACCGTGCAAAGTGTGCATGATTTGTCCGTTCACCCAGAAACCGTATAATACGAGTTCCTTTTGAAATATGATCAGTCACTCTGAGTTGTACATGCAGTGTTCACGAAAACTTTTGAGCTACGCCTGCCAAACTGGCAGACATGAGGTTGTCTCATGCAAGAATTCCATAATACTGAAATTATCATTACCAGGTTATTGTTATGTGTTCACGACCGCTGTTGCGCTGTTACTGTTGCTTTAAGAGATGTTGTGTGACTGAAGCATTAGCTGACATGTTTGTTGGACTTCTTTAATAAACCACTGTTAGGAGCAAAATGTCATTCTGTCTGGTACTTTAGTGATGCACAAACATTACGATATTAAGGAATTAGCTTACCTCGCGTTTGTGCTACAGCGTCTTTAAAGCTTCTGGAGCATGGGTGATTTATGTTGCTGCAGGCAGCTGTGGGAACCAGAGACAATCTCTGATGGATCATTGTAAAAACATGTCTGTGTCAGGGACATGCACATTTTTAACAAACATTCAGTGAATTTGCGTTTTCAATAAGTTTCTTTAAAGGCAATTTTTTTGTAGGTTTAGAGGGAAGCCGGTCAGTCAACATGTCCGACGATTTTAGGTTTTTCATCAGACAATATTAAAATATGTCGGGACTGTCTAAAGCCTAATTTAGACTTCTCTGTCACCTGGGGAGTGTTTCAAAGCAATTCCCTGCCAGGACAACAGAGGGCGTAGCGCTTTTCTGGGGTATCCTGTCATGTATCCAGTCCAATATAATGCATTTACTGTTTATATTTGCAGTTTATATTGTGATTTTTTACATTTAAGAGACTTTTTAACACGGACAAACGTGTCCCTCATTCTCCTCCACCTCTTCATGTGCTCGCCACCTCTAAACCCACGTTTCCTGTCATTTCCGTCCACAAATAAAATGCTTGCTACGTATCTTTATATTCCTCCAGTCACGGGTGAATAAACATTCATATTTTTGGAGTTTTTCCACGAGGTATTCTTCAAGCTGCTCTGTGTCTGCCGCTGGATATCTTCAGCTCTCTTTTTATTTTTTGAGGCAGCAATGGCGGTGATGGTGACGTAATTAAAAGAATGGCGTTCTTTTGACCAATCACAAGCTTGCATTCTCCATCTCGTTGGACGTTTGTTTAGAAAAGAGGGCTCGACTCCGTCCGTCCTTGCATGCCTGCTGCAGAGCACTTGCAACGACGGATCATGGCGCTGCGTGCGTCCGTACTGACAAAAACGGAGAAGTATAAATTAGGCTTAACATGTTTTCACAAACACTGTTTATTTATGCTGAACGTGAACATTTTCTTCATCCCCCATCTCCTGCATTAGCATCAGAAAGGAAATAGATGAGAAAACAATTGGGTCTGAAAAAGCCAGTCCCTTATAGGTCACAGAATAAATTTGCGTAATGGCTTCGCCCTCCTTGGTTTGCGTCCACCCACAGGACGGCTGTGTGGATTTACCGTCCAGGAGACAGCAGATCACGGCTCCACGAGCAGAAATTAACTATTAGCAAAAGCAACTCCACAACATGTCAGAACACGTTCAGGCTTGTGTAATATGTAAGAATAACAAGAAAAGTTGCTTTTAGCCAATCAGAGGCGAGACATTTAGATATCATGAACTTAATGATTAAGACTCGATATCCTGTCATTTTCCGACCTCCATTCCCATGAAACACTTCTACCCCCTGAAACGGGAGCGCCAGAGCTGTATTTCTACAGAAAACGACTCACAAGGCATTCATTTATAATAGAGACCACAGCAAATTTATTTTAAAAAAAATAGTAAATCAGACTATTATCAAAAGGCAACTCTCTGCTGGCCTTCATTATAAAACTGCAGAACTGATTGATTTCTGAAAACACTGAGAATTTTTCTATTTGTTGAAAAACCAAAGTGAGAAAAGGGCAGAAGTCACTTACAATTGCAGTCAGTCACATTTTATATAAACTCTTCATGTGCAATAATATATTTTTGGGCTTTTAATGGTCAGCTGTCTAACAAGCTGCATGTCCACCATGTTTTTTTGTATCAACAAGCTCCTGGATTTAATCTGGTTGGTTGTTTGATCTCTCTTCTTGGCAGATTTAGTGCAGTTAATTTAAACGGTTTGGTTTTCTGGCACAGACTTTTAGTCATAGTGGGACGACCTTCCAGAAGCTTGATGTTAAACTGTTTAATCAAACGTATTTGGGGTCATTGTGCTGTTAGAAAACCCAATATGTTTAAGTTTTAAGCACCTAGATTAAGATTTCACACCAATGCCTATGTAAATATTCATTATGAGTTCATTACTGAATGTGAATGTTTAGAGAAAAAAAATTCAGGAGAATCTGAAGGTAGTCTTCTTCCTACCAGTACCACAGCATGATGCTAGCACCACCATGCTTGACTGCTTATACAGCATTCTTAGGTTTAAAGGCCATGCCTGGACTACCCCAAAAATATTTCTTGACATTGAGACCAAATTGTTCAATCTTTGCTCTATCTGAATAATATCCATCCATCCATCCATTTTCTGCAACCGCTTATCCGAGCAGGGTCGCGGGGGGGCTGGTGCCTATCTCCAGCAGACATCGGGCAAACAGGCGGGGTACACCCTGGACAGGTTGCCAGTCCATCGCAGTATCTGAATAATAAAAGTACTTAAAAAAAACTCTTCAGAAAGCATTTGGCTTATCCATCTAGCCAGGACCAGGAGCTTCATTCTTGGTCTGCACTCTCTTATAACTTTGGACTGTGACTCTGGTGTTTCAAGTTCCAGTTCTTAGGTTTGAGCCTTGGTGGTGTCTGGGTTTGTTCTGCCTTTAGTTTAGTCCATAGGAGGAGAGCTGCACTTTACTGACCATGAGATCAAAGTCACTGAAGTGGGCATTATGCTCCACAATTCTAAATTACAATAATGTATAAGAACTTTAAAACTCCTGAGAAGTGACATCACATTAACTGTACTTAAAGGGACTATATGGACTTTGAAATTTTTATGCTCGCGATTGCCAAACGTGTAACTGCAGCTTCAATAGTAAGCTCGTGCACAAGGCATGCATGCTGTACTCCTGAATGAAAACAACAGCTGAGTCAGTCCTGCTGCTGATGGCTCTTCTAAATTGTCTTTCAAATCTGCCTCCACACAATCAGCAATGTCCAATACAGAATATAATATAATTGAATAGAATAGAATAGAATAGAATAGAATAGCCTTTATTGATTTTGTACATGGTACAGTGTAATTGGAGTGCCACTCCCTTTTGTGCAAAACGTAAAAGATACAAAAAATAATGCAGAAATAATATGTAAAATCAACAATAATATGTGCAAATATACACACAGAGTAGCAGCATTAGTTGGGTTCTGTGCAGGCCACTATTGTAAGCAGAATTTTAGCATATTGAGTGAAACTCAAATAGCACATATAATTGTTAGCCTATATAATAATTATAATTTTTATATAATTATAATTGTTATAATTGTCAGCTTCATCCAGGCCAATGCAAGGAAGTTGGTCAACCTCATCCTGTGATGCACACCTATTGCACAAGAAAAATAAATTTTATATAATCAGTGAATAGAAAGTGAGAGTGGGATGTTACTACGGTATTAAAAAAAAACAATAGTAAAACATACCTTATTGATATTGGAGATACATAATCAGAATCATACGGGTCTAAAGCTCCTTCCTTCTCTTTCCAGCTCTAATCTGGAAGTAAAATCAGCAGCAAAACATGATTATATATACTGACATATAGCCATTGCATTTCTATGAGAATAATTTGTTACTTACACACTGTTTCCAAACTATTGGCTTGTTCCTCATCTAAAGAGTTCTTTCAGCTCCATCGATTTGATGCTACAAAAACAAACAGAAAACATCAATTACAAAAACATAGGTTATGAATCAAATGATAAAAGCTCTGCATGTTTCTGCATTTACCAAGACTTCTCATAAATGATAACCAAGACTGCTGTATCATTTATTCTCCACATCCAGACACAATTATCCTATCTTCTGTCTCATGAACAGAAGCTGGGATGTTTATGCCCACAAAGTTTTTCTTTTTTGTTCCAACAACACACTCCTCTGGTTATGACTTTTACTTTCTTGTGCTTGCTCCTGGTCTATTGTGCCTCTCCACCTGCATGTCTCCACCTGTCTGTCGGCACATCTGACGCTGGTCAGATGCTGCATGTTGTCAGTCATTGAGGGAATGTGCACGGTGTCGAATAACTCATCTTTTTTCTCTCTCCTCTTGCATGGGATGACGGAGCTGACGGTGCTGTATGAGCGGCGCACATTCTCTCCAAATGTGGCGCATTCAGCTCCCGTCAGCCCAGAGGAGACTGACGATGCGCAAATCTTGGCCCCTCTTGTACCATGTGTTCTGCCTATCGGGAGGGGCGGTTCAGCGGCGCTGGGGGGGGGTGTGTTTACTTGGAGACGGACATATATTTTTTCAGAAATCTCAGCGATTTCCACTAATACATGAGCGGTAATAGTACCGGTACGCATCCTACCCTGGAAAAAAAGTCCCAGTGCGCTGAGAAGTTTAAATAAGAATAAGACTAATATCCTGACCAGCACTGACTCTACACGCTACACAAGCAGCCTAAAATGTTCCTACTATGACATACGTAAGCCCCCAGTTTGCTTTGAAAGCACCCACAACCCTTACCCCACATGTATTTAGTAATAATTTCTTACCTGTCCAGCAACAATGATGCCAACTGCGGGTCTTTTGTCTCAGCATTTTCCACTTTTCAAATGGACCGATGTTTATCCTCGTTCTTTGCCTTCGGCGACCAGACTCGACTTTTGCCCTTTTTGTCGCGCTGGAATACACTCTTGGTTTCTTTGTCTTGTTTGGGGTCTGGGCTGGAGTTTCGCTGGTGCTTGAAGCAGCTCTCTTCTTGTTCTTGGCTGAATCAGCTACCAAAACCACCTCTCGCTCTACCGCTAAGCCACAGCTAGCAAACAAACGCTGCAGGCGCGTGAACGCGCATGACGTCATCAGGCATTACGCTGCCTGTGGAGGACACTGGGGAAGCCTGCTTGTTCGACCCGAACAAGATCTTTAATGTGAGTTTACAGGCCTACAGAGACAATCACAGTAAAAATGCCAGGGCTCATTCTACAGGACCAGGGCGTTGCAGGAGAATGTATGAGGAATACATTTAAAATTTCTATACTTGTATTAGCTGTTAAACTTCCACATTGTCTCTTTAATTAACTGTATTTAATTTAGTCAAAGAAGACAGCGTGTCCATGCATGTTTCACGATTCATCAAACTACATGTGTCTTTGTCACATCCTCATCAGAAACTATGACCCAGTGTCACATTACTCTGAGCTTTTCTCACTTCTATTCTCCTGCTCTGGTACGTGATGACCTAGAGCTGCTCTGATACCTTTTATTTCTTGCAATGAAACCTGTTTCTGGGCATTACTGATAATGAAATGTCTTCCTCAACCAGAGTGTTCCTCACTTGACTTAATGTAATGAGGTTTTTCTTTCTTATGGAGATAATAATCTGCTCTAGTCTTGTGTCAGTGTGCCCATGTTCTCGTGTTCCTGAGCCCACCTTTATATTATTTTTCTGTTTCTATATTGATGCTCAATATTAATTTAAAGTAAGTGAAAATATTTATTTTATTGTATTGTTTATTTATTCCATTATATTATAATGTTGTTTTGTAATGTCCATGTAATTTGGTTTCTGTCTTTAATGATTGTACTTCTCTTCTTTTTCCACTAGGTGTCACTGCATCCATAGAACATAATGTTGGAGCTAACAACTTGGCAAGAACCACTAAGAGCAAACCACACGACTATGAGGAGTTGCACCTGTCAGTAAAATTGACGAGAAGTAAACGTTGATCTTTATTTTGAGATGGATTTTGTCACAAACGTGTGAAGAGGACCGAGGTCTCCACTGGACAGCTGAAGGTTTTAAAGCTACTGAAAGAGCCACATTTGAAAACCTTGATTCATTTCTTTCCACCATGAAGCCCCTCAACGCTCCAATTAAACCTTTTGAATTATATTGTAACCTTGAGACTAATTATGTGCGTCTACTTATTAAAAAGTGAGCATTTTTCATCTAATTAAAAAGCTGAGAATAAAGCAATGGTTCACATGCGGCTCCCGCTGTCATGACTTTAGGTTAGCTCCAGTGAAGCACCAGTAATAATGTTGTCAAAAGTGATGCTGGGTGTCATCCTGTCCCTCCTCATCCTCCTAACTGTGGGCGGTAATGTGCTGGTGTGTCTAGCTGTCTGCGCCTCTAGACGCCTCCGCTGCCTCACCAACTGTTTCATTGTGTCGCTGGCTGTGACGGACCTGCTGCTCGGCCTCCTGGTCCTCCCGTTCTCCGCCCTCCTCCTGCTCAACGACGAGTGGCCACTTGGCCCGTTCTTCTGTAACTTCTACATTTCCATGGATGTTATGCTGTGCACGGCCTCCATCCTCACGCTGCTGGCCATCAGTGTAGACCGCTACCTGGCGGTGACCATGCCTCTCAGGTACGCCTCACTAGTGTTGCCGTGGAGGGTTGCTGTAGCCCTGGTGAGTGTGTGGACAGTGTCTGTGGCTGTTTCTTTCCTGCCCATCCAAATGGGCTGGAACACTGTTAATGGGACAGTACAGAATCATGGGCCATGGGCTTCAGCGAGGAGGTGTCGTTTTGAGCTCAATAGACCTTATGTGCTAACGGACTCTCTTCTCACATTCTACCTGCCTCTTGGGGCCATGTGCTGGACCTACCTTCAAATACTACGTATAGCACGATCACAGGCCAAGCGTATCATCAGCACTCGACCTATCTGCATCACCAGCTACAACGTGAGGAACAATCCCCCCACCACTACCACTCTGGTCTCCAGTGTTGCAGCCGTGGCACTGCGAGAGCACAAAGCCACGCTGACACTGGCAGCAGTGATCGGAGCGTTTGTGGTGTGTTGGTTACCTTATTTCATATTATTCACCGTGCTGGGTCTAAAGGAGCATCCAGACCCTGGGATAGTACCAGAATTCCCTATTGTGTTGTGGCTGGGTTACACCAACTCAGCCCTCAACCCCTTCCTCTACGGAGCCCTGAACAGGGACTTCAGGTCAGCATACACTCACCTACTGAGATGCCGGATCCCGACGTACACTGGCTGGAGAAGTCGACAGCCGTCTCCCACGGTTACGGCAGGTGACACAGTTTAAAGTTCTCACAAGTTACACATTATGTTGTTTTGTTTCATTTATTTCTATTCAACATTATTTTGCATTCATGTAAACACAACATTTTGTGTAATTTGGAAAAGTTTCAGGCAAAAGTGTAAAAAAGTAGGAATGTTTTCACAAAATTATGAGTTTTATGTTTTTAACAGATTCAAAAGTCACAATTTGATGATCTGTGACTTGACAAATTTACAAAATACCTGGGGCCAGCTTGAGTTCATTGACTTGAACAAACTTCTTACACAGGGTGAATATAAAAAAGATCTTTTTAAAGGACAATGCAACATCAAGACTCCTTTTTTCTGGTCACGCTCAGTTGCATTTGCTGCTTGTTTTCTTCATAAAAAATAAACAAAAACCTCCTAAGAAGCAGTCTGGAATTTGTCTCATCATTCAGTATTTTAATTCCAGGTTTTTGTTTTTTAAATAACTTGTTTAGGACTCAAAAACCATTAATTAGGACTTCACCGTTAATCCAATGTGACCACTAATTATCTCTAAATCAACCTGCAGATGTTTTTTAAGAAAATAAAGAAGTTGTTATCTGAGAGAACAAGCCACAGATCACCTGTACATAATCCCGGTCCAGATCCTTCTACGTGTAATCAAAACACCTCGAACGGTGTTTTTGTAGATAATACTTGTCATCTCATTGACTTCATGTTTTGGATCGTGGTGCTGCTGAAGAATAAATTAGGAATCTGATGGTTTTGCATGCTGGACTATTTGCTTGCATTTCTCAGAGACACATTAATTCTGACCAAAACCTGCACAAAAGCAGATTTAACTTCCAAAGCAGCTCTACGATATTTTTGCCTGCAGATTGTTTTTATAGCACCACTCTTTAGCCTTTCAGCAATAAGCTGTCTTCTGCTGCAGATAATTTGTGTAAAGATTGACTCATCAGCCTGCTCATCACCTGCTGTCAGTTTCATGCACCAAGCTTCTTTAGATTTTAGTGCAGTCTCACTCAGCCTAGGTCCCCATGTCAAAGTCCCGGCTTTTTGTGACAATTATTTAGTTCAGACTTCAAACCTCTCAGGACATTACGGGCGTACCTATGGGAGGTTAACATGGTGTTTTCTAAAGTGTCTCGTTATTTTATCTCTCAGTCTTATAAAAAGAAGAAAAAACACCGCTCATCTGTGTGATGGTGCTAGATAGGGTAAAACTATCAAAAAGGAAAAAATCCGCACACTTCTATCTGCAATAGAGAAGTTTTAATCAAGCATTCGGTCAAAAGACCTTCATCAGGAGTAGTTCATGTTCACACAAACAATCCTTTTGCTTTTGACCGAAAGCTTGATTAAAACTTCTCTATTGCAGATAGAAGTGTGCAGATTTTTTCCTTTTTGATCTCTCAGTCTTATGAAAGGAGCTTCAGCAGCACATGTTAAAATGCCAATCTGGTCTGAAATCCTTACCTGGGATAGAGCTTGTTGATGTTGTCTCTTGTTGCTCAATTCAGTCTGATGTGGGATATGAAATAACCTCACTTTGGTAGCAGTCTGTCTGTTCCTCATCCACTTTTAAACCTTCTAAAGTATGGAGATCATTATGTTTCAAAATGCACGAACTTGTAGATCTGTTGTGTGTATTTGTTCAACATGATGTGAGCTTGAAAATTGTGTGCACGTGTGTGTGTGTGTGTGTGTGTGTGTGTGTGTGTGTGTGTGTGTGTGTGTGTGTGTGTGTGTGTGTGTGTGTGTTTGTGTGCAGTAGAATGTGAGAAGCTGCACACCAACATGCGCAAACTTGCAAAGATAAATATGAACTTGTAAGAAAAACTCACATGCATGTGAAATAAAATAAACACAATAAATAAAAATAACATAATAAATGAATTAGACATAAATAAAATAGACACACGCACAATATTCAAGCTCACATCATGTTGTACAAAGACACACAACAGATCTACAAGTTCATGCATTTTGAAACATAATGATCTCCATACTAATGTTGTGTCTGTTTCACCTAAACACCTAATATAAAACTGAGGCTCGTTAGTGAAAGGTTTTATATAACTGGTTCATCACACACGCGACTATAATCCTACAAAACCCATGACATTGTGCAAATATAACTATTTAGATTGTTTTTTATTAGGATTTATATTTGTGAAACACTGACTAAAACCTTTACACAATATATCATTTATTTAAACTGTGTCCATAAAGTTGTTGGGTTTTTTTGCTTTCCTCTTTCACATGCTAGCCAGAGAGCAGCTTACAGAGATGACACTGCTGTGTGGCCACACTCCTGCCTCCTGCAGAGCAGCTATAACGGATCAAAAAGTTACGCTTCAAGACACGAGCAGCAGGACAACAGCTCCACCATCTATCCACTCTGCAAACGGCACTGCTCCCACAGATGTCAACGGCAATGAAGGGTAATGACGTATTCGTGTCCATCGAGCAAGCTCAGAGCACTCACAGAACATATTGTTGTTCTGTCATTCTTTTAAACATCACATCTTCTCTCTCTTTGTAACATGAATGTGCTGTTCTCCTCACCGATTCCACCGAGCCCAGGGTGTGCTGAAACGGTACTTCTGAGGAGGATGCTGTGCCCGTCTCACAACAAAGAGCCAGAATGCGTCCGCTTGAGGTGATGAATGAACCGACAGACTAAAGATGGACAGAGATGTAACAAGCCCCTCACATATTCAGTGCCGCAGCAGAACCAGCCATAATACCACATGTAAGTGGATATACTGCACATACTGATGTCCCTGCAGCCCCCACAGGCCATGTCCTGCCCAGAACAAATGAACTGTGACACAGATCCTAGCTGTGTCATCCACAGCGCATTAGGCCATATGGCAATATGCTCATCAGGCCAAGAAATGTGCTCACAGCTCTGAGGAGACACAAAGTTACACAGCTCCCTCTGATTTCTCTATTTGCATTTTGTAGAAAACGTAAAAAAATAAGTTTGCAAAGTGTGAATTTTTTATAGCTGCTGTAGTTTTATTTACATGATTCCTCCTTGTGAATGCTCCAATAGTGCTTTAGCATTGACACACACATTCAGTTCAGGCCTAATTAATAATTAGAGGCTTTTACATGTTTCTATACCTTATGTTGACGTGGGTTTATAGGGGCTCACATGTTGCAGCATATGCTGAACATCTCTAGCTTGATTTTATTATGTTTAACCTTAAATTTATGGTGCAAATCTTTTGAAAAAAAATTTCAGTGAAAATTATCTTCTCTTTAGTAGAGACCTTTGAGCAGCCTCAGTTGGGGGAAATATAGATTAGTTATGACCAGTCTTGGGAGTAATGGCATTTAAGTATAATGGCGCTACTGATGGCATTACTTTTTAGGTAACGGAGTAATCTAATTAATTACTTTTCCCATTGTTACCGTTACTGGGCATGTAAAGTGGCGCGTTACTACAATGTGGTTGAATGAAGCGCAGTGCTGTCAGGCTGTCTGATAGCCACACCAGTGATGTGTTGATCACAAATGAAGCGGCCCTGTACCCCCCCCCCCCCCCCACCCCCCCCCGCCTGCTTTGCGATTCTCCGTTGTAGAATTAAGGCACTAACTCACACAATAACACACCCACCCCACTCGGACGGAAAAACAGCAGCACACTAGTCTGGAAGATTTCTCTCCATCTCCTTTACCAAAGGAATGAGATGAAAATGGAGGCGAGCAGCCCTGAGCCTATCGTTTCATATCAGCTCATGAGTTGCCCGAGGCCACCGGGACCAAGCCAGTCTGAGGCGTTGCTGAGACTCGGCTGCTCCTGAAAGCTGTAGAGCACCCACATCACACGTACTAGTGAACGTCACACAGTACTGCTTAGCCAATAGCAATGGCTGATTCGAATTTAAATAGTTCAGACTTTTAACCTGAAGAGGGTGCTACACTGATGGTTTGTGCAGAATATTTATAATTTAAATAACATCACATGTATTAAACACTCGTTTATACAGTTTATCAGCAAAAGAAAGTAGATTTGGTAACTCCCACTTTAAAGGCACTTTGTAACTGATCGTGTTGTGACTAGCTGTTTTTTTTTATCAGAATTTTAAACTCAGGTTATTCACAGAAATATCTTCAACAGGTGTGATTTGAATGTTCATAAATTTCCAAAAAAAAAGTCACATTTGAACGTGAGTTCATTCCTACAGTATAAAAGGACAGTAAGGTATCTGTTACAGCAGTAAAATGTTTACCGCTACAAAAGAGATCAGTTGGATGGGTGGGTGGGTGGGTGGATGTTTATCAATGACTGGGATGCTGCAGGTAACTGAAATAAAGGAGCATTTTAAGTTTCTCAAACATCCACTAACATGTCTTTCATGCCTTCAAGGTGAAAATGTTTAATTTATTAACTTAAGTGCTGACCATAATATTCTGTGAGTTTCCATTAACTTTAATGGGGGAGCTGCTGTAGTCATCATTTCTTTTCCACTCTACATAATATTAACTAAAAAAGGAAATGAATGTGGAACAAACATCCATTTGCTTTTCTATATTTGTGTCTCTCCTTTAGAACTCTGTCAATTCCAACAAAGAAGAAAGGATCGAGATCCAGACCAATTTAAAAAATCTCCACCCAGGTCAAGGACTTCTGTGGATAAACCTGGAGAGACTGGAACGCTAGGACTGAAGGACAGTTGCTAATTATCTTGTTGATCACCAGTTTCATCAACTAGCAGACATATTTTAGGATGACTTGAGTATTCCCTCTAGTGGCATCATAAAGAACTACACCTGCAGCTTGGTCAAGATCATTTATTTTAAAAAGGAGGAGTAAAGTAATGATCACACATTTAGTAAAAGTCTCTGTGTTTAAATACTTGTATGCAAATCTATGTTCTATGTTGTGGTTTTGAAGGATGAAGCCACCGTCACATTCCACTTTACCTTGTGGTGTAAACCTTGTCTGTATTGAATCACAATGTAAATGTAACCAAGAGCTCAAAAATCACATGTGGTGTTCCTACAAAATAATAATAAAGTACACCAATTAAATAAAGAGTAACTGATAAAAGAACAACAGAAGTACCAGGACTTTTGGAGGATGGGTGTTTGTTATTTTCCAGCTGTTTCCTTGGAGGAGTGTAAGATAATTTGTTTTACAATCATTTCAGTCTCAAGGAGCCAGAGCAGGCATCTTAAATTCAGATTTCATATTCCTTTTAGTTGGTTAATTATCATACACATTCCTATTAAGGAATATAGAAGTTTTCCAAATTTATCATGGTAGTATGCAAAACACATCCAATGTTCTATCAGTGGTTCTTTTTAAGTGTGCAAACTAAGTAAATATGGAACAAAATATAATCATTTTTCACTCACAGAGGATAAATGTCAGTAAAATGAAATTTGCAGCCATCAACACTATTTTTTGATCGTGATTTATCCATATGGCACATTACAATTTCATCTTGTGCAGCCGAAGCAGGTCTGATCTCTTTGGGTCTAGTTGGACATGAGTCTTGTAGAATGGTGTTATCAGCAGAACCTTTGGGTCTGATCACTTCAGTTGGCTCTCGGTTGATAGCTGATGTTATAGTTTTGGTTTTGTGCTGCTTAATTCAACGAAAAAGTCATATAACCTAAAATTAGCTACAAGTAAATAACAATATTCACTACAGGCTAGTTGATGTTATACAGCTTTGCTTCATCTTATAATTGAAACCACAAATGACATACAACAGGCCCAATCAAGAATAAAATAGATGCGGAGCCTCACAGTCCTACCAATGAGAACTACACCCTAAACAGGCCCTTCTACCTGAGACATCTGTGTCAGAATCAAATGCAAAACTAACCCAGAAGCAAAAGGTTGTTGGTGCAACTGAAAAGATGACTGTCAGAAACAAAGTGTCACAAAATTCCATATTTTATACAATTAGGGGAAAAAGTTCAGTTTGAAATTAAGTTGATTTGCTTTTGGATTGGTTCATTGATGTTTACCATTTTTTAATCAGACTTATTATTTCTGATGCTGAAAAGGTTTTGCTTGGTTCAATCGGCATAAATCAAATCAGATGGAATGTGTTACGGCAAGGCTCCAATTTTTTTCAGCACCTTCTTTTATCAATGTTTACGGTCTGTGTCAGAATGTAGTATGACTGTCACTGACTTTGTGTTTTTCTTCCTAAGGTGATTCACATCTGTCTGTTTTTTCTCCTCTCAACCCCAAACTGAAGTAGCTGGCCACCCATCCTGAGTCTGGTTCTACTTGAGGTGGGGAGTTTTGTCTCCTCCACTGTAACTTGTCACCTCATTCATGTTTACAGCTTATCGTACACATTTTATTCGTTAGGTAAAGTCCTTATATGAGAGCCATGTGCCTCAAACATCAGACATCTCTGACCAGGCAGCTTGCAGATCAATTGATTATAAATATCTGAATGTTAGATGAATTCACCTTCTGCTGCTGGTTTATTATCACTTTGATTTTTTAGTTTTTCACATTTAAGTCTAGTACTGCCATCATTGACTGATGAACATGATTATGGAGACATCTTACATCTAGTTTGGTACAGATACTGATTAATGAAAAAACCTGGATGGCATTTTTTAGGCAAACAATTAATCAAATCTGTGTAAGAGGCATAAATCTTCATGACTGTATAAAGTTTGTAATTATTCGTTTTCAATTGTTTGCATGCAGGTAGGAGTTGAGGTTGGGGGTTAGGCTTGTCTTGGACACAAGAAAGAGGGTTCTTGTGAAAAAAGGTATGGAACCACTGCATTAGACTACCAAGCCCAATACAACAACTGAATTGCCTAAAGCCTAATTTATACTTTATACTCCATCTGCGCCCAGAGTTTCTTAAGGCTCTGGATGTTGTAGGGCTGTGTTGGCTGACGCAGCTATGCAACATCTCGTGGACATTGGGGGCAGTTCCACTGGACTGGCAGACCGGGGTGGTGGTCCCCCTATTTAAAAAGAGGGGCCGCAGGGTGTGTTCCAACTACAGGAGGATCACACTCCTGAGCCTCCCTGGTAAAGTCTCTTCAGGAGTTCTGGAGAGGAGGGTCCATCAGATAGTCAAACCTCGGATTCAGGAGGAGCAATGTGGTTTTCGTCCTGGCCGTGGTACACTGGACAAGCTCTATACCCTTGGGAGGATCCTGGAGGGTGCATGGGAGTTCGCCCAACCAATCTACATGTGTTTTGTGAATTTGGAGAAGGCGTTTGACCTCGTCCCTTGGGGGGTCCTGTGGGGAGTACTCTGGGAGTATGGGGTACTAGGCCCCTTGATACGGGCTGTTAGGTCCCTGTACAACCAGTGTCAGAGCTTGGTCCGCATTGCTGGCAGTAAGTCAGGCTCGTTTCTGGTGAGAGTTGGACTCTCTTTGTCACCGATTCTGTTCATAACTTTTATGGACAGCATTTTCAGCCAAGTTGGTGAGGGGATCCGTGGCCTAAGGATCAGGTCTCTATTGTGAAAGAACGGATAACGCTAGAAATACAGTGATTCTTCCTGATGTAAGAAGTGAGTCTACTCTTTCTTTTGGTAGTTTTGGCGTTTATATGATCATAGAGCACAATGTTCTGTGACTCTTCAAAAAACAGTAAAAACGCTGGCAGTCAGGGGCTTTCTGATCAGAAAACGGCTGGCAGTCAATGAGTTAAGCATTACTAAACAAATGATCCCTTTATTAACCTTCCCAATATTGTTAACTATTAAGTGTCCTTAAGGTTAGGACAAAAGGCCGGGAGGGGGGCAAGGTGTCTACTTAGTAATGCATTACTTAATATTAACATTACTATTAAGCAGTTGTTAATACTTTAGTATTAAGTAAAGTTAATAAAGGGGCTCTTATTGTAAAGTGTTACCGTGACTTTTTATCCTCCACTGTGAAGCTGTCCAGACTGCTGATTGTTGGTGATTTTATCGTTCACATTGATGGTGACTCTGACCACTTTGACCAGAGCTTTTCCAGCCTCATGGACTCTTTCACTTTCAAAAGTAAAACCCTCAGCGCATCATCCACTCACACACAGGTGCTGCACAGCTGATGGACATCGAAAATCAAAAACTGGAAAGCTGGAGCACACTAGTGCTCTTTCACTTTCACTCAGCATGTTTCTGGCCCCACAGACACCAGGGGACATATAGGGCTTTTCAAAGGGCACTACTCAGAGTAACTCAGATTATTGCAGCTTGGCCTGGCCACCTTTTCCAACAGCACGGTTCTGCTTCCTTGAGGTTACAAGTGTGCCGAGTCAGGCCAGCATCGTGACTGTGGCCGCTGATTGGCTAGGGGGTGGAGTCACTGGCTGCCCCAAGCTCTCTGCCTGCAGCCATTTCCTGGTTCAGAGTCTGACAAAAAGTCATAAAACTGAGCAGAATGTCCGCCACCACCATTTTTATGCTGAGTTTTGTTTCTGTGTAGCATACTGATCACCTCATCACCTCATGCTATTTTTGTCTTGGGGGAAGTTCCCCCCCCCCCCCCCCAACCCACCCCCCACAAGTACCACTACCCCATCCCCCCCACACGCAATGAGGGGCACACCCACTTCCTGTCACGGAGCTGTCAGGGAATACCAACTACACTGAGATGAAATGAGTAAACCCACATTACTGAGCTGTTTTGGGCTGAGTAGTGTCATTGAAAAGGTCTAATACTCTGGACATTGTTTTTACCCTGGGTTTAAATGTTAACTGTGTTTGTCCTGAGGACTTTTATATTTCAGATCATCATTGCATTTCCTTCAGCTGGTCAGTTTCTGCGGCCCCACCTCCTGCTCGCCGTTTGGTTAGTTCTCGTTTTCTTAATGAGAGCAAAGCTAGCAAATTTTCTGCTGCTTTCAATCCACCTTTATCTTCTGATACTGACCCTGATTCTCTGACTACTCACTTTAAAGAGCACTGCCTCTCCATTCTGGACAACATCTGTACAGTCAGAACCAGATCAGTTCCTGCAGTGAACCCTACTCCTTAGTTTAATGACAGCATTCGCAGCCTGAAGCACCAGTGCAACAAAATTGAGCGTTTGTGGAAGAAAAGCTGTCTCCATGTCCATCTGCTGCATCTAAAGAATTTTCTGGCCTCTGCAGTCAGAGATGCGAGGGTTGTATATTTCTCTAACGTGGTGTCCAGGAGCAAAGGGAATCCCAAAGTGATGTTTAGCACCATCAGCAGTATTGTCTCTCCTGCTTCACCTACAGCCTCTATTCACTCTGATAGAGATTGTGAAAACTTCCTGTCTTTCTTTGTGGACAAAGTCAACAAGGTTAGATCTAGCATCTCTCCTTCAGCCTCATCTCTGCCTGTTCAGACTCCAACGCAGCCCGTCATCCTAGAAAGGTTTTTAATCGTGAGTTGTTGAAAGATTCATACCCCTACTAACTGTTAATATTAGCAACTCTACAACATGGCAGAACTCCTTCAGACTTGATTTATTTGTGGAGATAAAACACCAACGTTGCAAAGCAAACAGAGTCAGTGAGTTGCATTCCTGTCAGCCAATCAGAGGCAAGCTGTCCGAATATCAGGAAATAAGAGTCCAAATCCTGTCGTGTCCAGCTTGCTCCTGCTCTGGCTCACTTCTTGCTCCTGAAACAGGAGCGCCAGAGCTTTTTTTCCCACAAAGATTGATTCAAGAGACATTTATTTATACTAGAGACCACTGCAAATGTATTGAAAAACAAGTGAACTTGGTTAAGGAATAAGGTCAATAAGGCCTCAGTGTGATGGAGAAAACACACACGCACGCACGCACACACACACACACACACGCACAATTAAACTGTGAATTTCATCCTAAAAGAAAGGAACAAAACACTTAACTTCACGTTCTGCTAAAAGTTCTCCAGAAGTAAAAAGACCAGAAACAATTACAGGACTGCATGTGACATTTTATTTCAACCAAATATTACCAAAGTTTTAGAAACATTATTTTATGTAATTTTGTCAGGAGGTCAAGACAATCAGATGCAGTAAATGCTAAAGTTTGTCTTTACACACCTCATTTTACTTTTTTGTAGTTTTAGCTCGAGTCCTTTTACAATAAAAATAATAATAATTTTGGTCAGCTGGCTTCTTTCTTCATCTCAAATCTGTGTTTATTCCAGAGTGACCAATGACAGCTCAAACCACATGAAACCCATTCATCACTGCTTTCTTAACATCAGATTAACGTGGGGAAAATAGACCAGCGTAGGTAAGCAAACACAGGCACAAACATGCATTCATGCGCACACACACACACACACACACACACACACACACGAAACTGACTCTGAATAAGCTATCAATCATGGATATTGTCATTATTCTGTGTCATCGACAAGACACTTTTTTCTCTCTCCATAGTCTGTCTTTCGCTCGATCTCCTTTCCTTTCTTTTGAATCTCTTGCAAACACACACACACACACACACACACACACACACACACACACACACACACACACAAAGACAGCAAGAATCATGAATCATAAATCTTATGAATGCCATCTAAAGACTGCTCAGCGCTATGAGAGAGAGAGGGATGATTGATAGATGAGAGCGACTGTGGCGAAAGCAAAGAAGATGGACAGAAGGTTGTGAGCAGCAACACTGAGGTCGGAAGCTGCAGTTCAGGGGTCAAACGCATCAGAGCATCAGCGTGCAATATGGCCGAGAGACAAGCAGAAAATGTGTGAGGGGGGCTGTGAGAGGAGGGAGGAAATGGTTGAAGAGAAAAGGGAGAGAGTAGGAGAAGGGGGGAGGAGGGGTGCTGCCACAGTGAGGCTAAAGCCATAACTCATCTTTTATTAAAAATAATGAAAAAAACTTAATGACTTAATAATATCTGGAGAAAGAGATGGGGAGAGAGACAGAGATGGAGGAAGGGACAAGAGGACAAAGAGGAGGAAGGAGGAGAAGAAAGGGAACGAAGAGGGAAAACTGCAGAGAAAAGAGAAAACGGGGTCAGTGTGTGTGTTTCTTTCCTCTCTTCAGTCATTTATTTCACTTTCCAAAAGTTCACTCAACATTCATTAGACAGACAGGGACAATCAGAGCGAGCCCTCGCTTTTTGCAGACCCAAATCCCAAAGCCTGCTTGGTAATTAAAGGCACTTAACAACCAATTAACAGCGATGAGCTAAATTAGCAGGATATTATCTCCTTTGACTCATCCACTGCATTATCAGTGTGTTGAAACAGCGATGAACAAACCTCAGTGGCCTGCGTTTGCATGTAGGCAAATGACGGATTAATTACTATTAAAACAGCAGCACCTTAATGAGCTTGGAAACAATTAGAGCGGTCGTTAGCATGTGCAGAAAAGGCTGAGAACAGAGGAAGGGAGGGGCATGCAGAAAAACAAGAGAGAAATCTTCATTGGGAAGCAATACTGATTAAATGGACGTACGGTCGCACTCATCGCCCAATATCCACGGACTTATTAAATACATGACATCACCATTTGTCTTTCCTACCATCACACTACTTCCCTCCTGCCATTATCTTTCCCCCCTTCTTCTCAGGCTTCCCCAACTCTGCATCCGCTTCATCTCTCATAAAAAGCCTTTTTCTTGCTCCTCCATTTCTTTCTCCACTTTCTGCTTTTTTAACTCCCATTCCTCCCATCCCTCCTTCATGCTTGGGGGGCACAGTCCTGTGAAGGAATTTAATATGCAACTTTTATATGAGAAACCAATCGCATACGTCTGGGTCTATTGGGCTCGCAATCTATCGGCCTGGACGGCTAATGCAATAGAGGGAGCCGGGGCTATTTATCACGCAGGGAGCTATCTTTTCCTCTATCTCTCCCACTCTGCCCTCGCTCTCTCTGTCTTTATTCAAGCCCAGATTCCTGGCTGCCACTAAATCAGGCCAACTATGAGCTATGGCTGCCCAGAGGGCATCTCTTCTTTTATGGGAGGATTTGGATTTTGTATCTACTGGTTCCTCAGTGGTCGTTGAGACCGCGCTAACGGAAGCTATAAACATTCAACAAACAAAGGCAACAACTTAAATGTCCCCCTATCCCCACAGTAATGAACGTGTTGTGAACGCACGGAGAAATATGGAAGTGGGAGGATGAATAAACCTGATGAATAAGATATCAGGGGCATTTACAGTGATGCTGCAAGGATTTGTTTGTGTGCATGTCTTCAGACAGAGAAGGAGAAATGACTGCATGTGCACAGACAAGGAGGTTCACATGCAGTCGTCATGGACATTAATCTCATGGCAATGTTTGATTTTCAGTCTCGCTCCAGAGCTGGAATTTGTTTTGTCTTTTCTGAGCACAAAGAGAAAAATACACATTATCTATAGGGAAATTAGAACCTTAGTGCACAGGTTTTAATGTATTTGTTTTCAGTAAAAGCTTAACAAAAATATACATCACACATGATATTTAACATGGAAACTCTCAGTTCTGTGTAACTTTATTGTTCACATTTTTAAAGAGGACAATTTTTTGTAAAACTGACTTTTTGTTGTGTTTTGTAATTCTGGACATAGCAACACCCATTTCTCTCAATTCTCTAAATGAGGCCAAATTTGGGCGGTTCCCATCACCGCCATCTTGGCCGTGTCACGTCTTGTCACGCCCAGACAATCCACAAATGGAATAGAGGTGGAGCTGAGAGCAGGACTGTGAGCTCATGCTCCACTCCTCCGCCACGGTCGGAGATCAGTGGGAGATTAGCTACATGCTATACCATACCACTTTATTTGTAGAGCGCTTTTAACACGGCATTACAACCGACCAAAGCGCTGCACATAAAAACAGGTAAAAAACACAAGCTAAAATAGTCATATATATCATAAGAAAAATCAAAAAAGATAAAAGAGTTAAAAGAACAACAAACTAAAACCAATAGAACAATTAAAACCAAAATATAAAAACACAAATTTAAAATCAACAAGTGGGAGTTGAAGGCCAGGGAGAAGTAGTGGGTTTTCAGGCGTGATTTAAAAACGGCAATAGAGGGTGCTTGCCTAACCTGAAGAGGTAATGAGTTCCAGAGTTTTGGGGCACGGATAGAAAAAGCCCTTTCCCCGCGTGTCTTCAAACGTGCCTTAGGGACGATTAGGAGGAGCTGATCTTCAGACCTAAGAGCACGAGGAGGGTGGTAGAAATGGAGAAGTTCACACAGATTGGGAGGGGCCTGACTATTCAACGATTTGTATGCAAGAAGCAGAATTTTGAAATTGATCCTGAACTGAACAGGCAACCAATGGAGTGATTTAAGAATGGGTGTAATGTGCTGTCTTCTGTCAGCTCCAGTCAGGATCCTTGCTGCTGAATTCTGGACGAGCTGAAGTCTAGACAGAGCAGCTTTACTGATGCCATACAAGCAGGAGTTGGAATAATCTAGCCAGGAAGTGATGAAGGCGTGAATCACAGAATGTAGAAGACGAGCACTCAGGATGGGCTTTAATTTAGAAATTTGCCTGAGGTGGTAAAAGCAGGACCTGACTGTGCTATTGACCTGAGCTTTCATCTTCAGAACCGGGTCCATTTTCATTCCAAGGTTGGAAAAAGTAGAAGTGACATTAGGAGACAGAGAGTGGAGGTCGGGTTGCTGGGTTGCTCTAACATTGACGGGACTAAAAACAATTACCTCTGTTTTAGAGTCATTCAAATGGAGGAAGTTCTCAGCCAGCCATTGCTTGACATCGTGAAGACAATCAAACAGAGGTTTAGTGGAGTCAGTGGGTTTAAATGAAAAATAGATTTGGCAGTCGTCTGCGTATAGATGGTATGAAACAGCATACTGTCTGAGAATGGCTCCCAAGGGCAGAATATAAAGGCAGAACAGTAACGGGCCGAGGATGGAACCTTGAGGGACCCCCCAGGGAAGGGAGACTGATTGGGATGAGTAGTCATCCAGCATGACCCTGAGGGACCTGTTAGAAAAGTAAGACCTAAACCAGTCTAGGGCCGAACCAGAAATGCCAGCTCAAGTGTGTAGTCTAGAGATCAAGATGTTATGATCGATCGTATCAAAGGCTGCTGATAGATCCAGAAGTACCAGAACCACATGGAACCCTGAATCCAAAGCCAGAAACACAAAAACATGAGCAGTTTCAGTGCTGTGCTGTTGTCTAAACCCAGACTGAAAAGTGTCCATTACTTGATGGTCATTTAGATGTAGGACTAACTGTTCATGAACGACTTTCTCAAGTACCTTAGATAAAAATGGTCATTTGGAAATTGGTCGGAGATTAGAGAAATTAGTGGGATCAAGACCAGGTTTTTTCAAGATTGGCTGCACAACAGCGTGTTTAAAGGCATGGGGAACTTCAGCCAAGGTCAAGCTGCCATTAATAATGTCCAGCACATTTTGGCTAATCAACGGAAGCACATCTTTCAGCAGACGAGGTGGAAGCACATCATCTGGAGAGCCCAAGGGTTTCATAATAGCGATAGTTTTTTCCAGACAGGACAGAGAGAAGGGTTGAAAACTGTTGAATAGCGCATGGATTGGAATTACAGCAACAGGAACATGGGCAGGAGGAGGAATTTCAGCTCTGATTTTACCAACCTTATCTAAGAAAAACTGAAGGATTTGGTTACACAAGTCAGTAGACACAGAGGAAAATAGCGTTCTAGCAGGAGAAAGCATGGCATTCATGGTTTTGTACAAAACACTTTGATTGTTAGAATTAGCAGAAACAATCCCAGCAAAAAAAACGATTTCTTGCGCCTCTGACAGCTTTTTGATACTGCGACCACGCATCTCTCATGACTTCAAAGGAAACCGTAAGCATGTCTTTACTCCATTTACGCTCCAGTCTTCTGCAATTTTGCCTGATTGAACGAGTACGCTCGTTCAGCCATGGGTCAGGCTTGGATTTTGACCGTCTGGATTTTAATGGAGCTACAGTATCCATAGCAGCCAGACAGGAAGAGTTGAAAAGATGTAGTGAACCATCAACACCAGTAAATTTGCAGGGGAATGATTTCAATGCAAAAACAGTGGCAAAATCTGCAGCAGTAGAGGGAGTGATACCGAAGCTAACAGAGGTTATTGTGCACTTTTATCAAGAGAAATGCGGTTGAGCAACTCCAAAGTGAAGCAACATCAGCTCAAAGAGCTGCAATGTTTCTGTAGTCTCCCTCAGAGAGCTCCACAGGAAACAAAAACAACTACAGCCTCACATGGAAGCTAGGCGCCCACGGATCTCGGTTCTCCCGGGAGACGGGAGCAGACAGCCACCTGCGTCTAGCAGCTGTTCCCCGCTCGGAGATAGGAGAAGCCGGACACTTGCTTCGCTGGGCTGCCTCCAGGAGGATGGAGCGGCAGATTCACGAATCTCTGATCACAGGGCCGCCTCTGTTAAAGGGAGTGGCCCGTTACGGAAACTTGGCAAACCTCCCTTTTGCAGCAGCGAGCTACTGGAATTTTGACTGCAGTGCACCAGCGAAGTCCGAAAGCTTCCAGTAGCTAGCCTCGGTCAGCTTACCTAGCTCGAGTTTCGGTACCCAGCCAGCCCCACCAACACGTTATATTTCAACCCATCTTTGACCAAGCAGTGTTATGTTAAACACACGGCATTTTCCCCCATTCAACCAGCGAAATAAAGTACAGAAATATAATTTTACTTACTGATAAAAATCAAGCAAAGACTTCTTGGATGGTCTGTTAGTGCAATCAATACCACAGCAATAGCTTAATTCCATGATTAAAGGAACATGGGGCAGGATCTTTAAAAAATCTGTAAAAAATTAAACATGTATGTTCATTTTTTCAAAGCTAATGGGTAATGAAGCGTTATAAACCAAAAAGAATGAGGCCACCCATGTATCGTTCCATTTTCTTGAACAGGCTGTTTGCTGCAAAATGCGCTGCAGTTCGGTCACGAATTTCCCGCGCTGCCCTACGGATGTGGCGTCAATTGACACAAAACAGAAAGAAAATGTGTTCGACACTGCAGATCAGTAGGTGGAGCTAATGCACCTTAAGTTGCTTGCCAACCGCCAAACTCCAAAAGAAGAACTGTGGGAATGGATTCTACTGCAACCAGCAAACGACCAAGCGTGGCACAAAGGAAGTTTATTCAGCGGCATCTCGTGAGTCAAAAACCAAATATGGTAAAAGACAGGCAGGGACCCGAATCTATATCGGATACGTGATTGACGAATGGAGGCTGCTTCAACTATATCTGGGACTCAAAAAGGATGCTGCCATGGCTCATTTCCTAGTGAGCAGGTAAGAAACATTATAGGTTGTGTGTGTTTAGAGATGATATGACAATGATCTGACCTCACCGATGACTCGGAGAGAGCTAGCGTGCAGTAGCATTAGCTGTTATCATGCTACAGTAGTAGCATTAGCTGTGATCAGGGCTGCAGCGTGGATTGCTTCGCCGCAATATTGTCCGTGAGAGCGGCGGGGAGTTGCCTTTTCAGCGTGAGATATTGGAGGTGTGGCGTGAGAGCGTGTGAAGAGGGTCAGGTAATGGTATTTTTGTGTTTGTGTAACATAGCCGTCTGTGCACGCTCCCGTGGTGGGCTGCAGTTACTCGCAGAGCCGGGCGCGTCGCTTGTGAGCATTGTTTCCTTTTTCCTGCCTCTAGCTCCTTTAACATCCGAACACAAACACACAGAGGACACAACTAAAGTTCAGAGTCGAAATGGCGAACATCTATTAACATGAGGCTGAGGCCTTCCCCAGAGCTAGCCTCTTAAGCTAGCTCTGACACTCATGCTACATGTCAATCAAATCTAATTATTCATAATTTCAAAAAATAACTAAAACAAAAAAAATCACCCCCCTCAGAGTTGTCATGACTGTAAACTAGACCTATTAAACCTAAAATGGTTTGTTGAACCAGGCTGTAAACATGTTTATTTCTGCTGTGAAGTTGGTATTTTTAACATGGGAGTCAATGAGGATTTGCTCACTTCTGGTGCCAGCCCCTAGTGGATGAGGGTGGAACTGCAATTTTTGGCACTTCTGTGTTTGCTTCACAGGATTCCAAAGATTATTCCCCCTTGGTTTGACCACAATATGATATTTTATCAATACATTGGATTATAATAAGATGTTTGCAGATATCTTTCAGTCATAATACCATTTAGATTGTGTGATTTAGATCTAATTTAGGAACCACCGATCAATATGAAATTATATAACAAGTGATTGAACACAATCATTTCTCAGGGGAGAGGTGATTTCTTCGCGGACTTGCCACGACGTCGCTAGTGTCTTCATGTAACACTTTGGTGATGTGCAGGAACAGGTGGAAAACAGCGTGTCAAAGGAATTTCAAAATTTAATTATTTTCAAAATAAAAGTTTTTTTGCATTTTAGATCGATGACCCTATGACCATATTGCTACACTCCTAGCTGCCATGTGAGTCTACTGCCTCTGTATCACTCCACACATGAATAAAAACCGTCCATCTGTTTTCTGTCAGGAGTTGTTTTCAGGAATTATATGTTAAAAATTAGTTGCTTCAAAAAGTCCCTTATTGTGATGTTACAATAAGGAAAATCAGCATAGAACCCCACCACCGCCACTGGAAGAGCTCCAGCTCTACTCTGAGCCCCTCCCAGATTGCATGATTTAAAATGACAGAATCCTAAAATGGCTCATTCTGGAAGGTACCGAAAACTGCTGAACTGCTTCATGTGAGACTGATTTTGTGCAAACATTCTTTAATATGTTTTGCATAGACCATATTCCAAAATCTGAAAAGTGGCGTCTTTTATTTAGGCAGAGAACTGCTCTTTAATATCTGCCTTTTGTCTGTTGACAAGACGCAATAATATTTATGTTTTGAGTGCGTGTCTTTTTCTCAATAACCACTGGACTAATTTTAAAATTGGAATTGGAAACATGGTTATTATTCAGTCAGTTTTATACAGAGTTAAAATGGATGTGCTGCTGAAAATCCTTCACACACATAACCTGAGTACTAACAGATCACACGAGATCTTCTTAGACAATGTGTATGAAAGGATTTTAAACAGAACAGGATAAAAATTATTTTTTTAACATAAGTTTAAAACATTCCATCATCTTTTAGACCAAAACCAGCGGATGCAGCCATAATAACCACAGTTAAAAGGCCATGGTAGGATGATGCAGTGGTGTTTATTATGGAAAACCTGAAACAAATGAAAATTTCTGCACCTATTTTAATGCATGCTGTACAATTATTTAGTTAAAACATGATTCAGAACCTAATTTTGCCCCAGACATTACATTCATAAAGAGTGCGCAGAAACTATTAAGCCTTAAACAAATTTGCAATAAATCATATAATGTTTTACCACAGCAGCAGCTGCACACCTTCAAAAGTTTCCTGCTGAAAAACAAAAGTGACAGTGAGTGGAGGATGCTGCCCACCTGCAGCAATTAAAATGCCCCAGAAAACCAAATTCATTTCAACAAATTAGCCACATTACTGGCCACTGTGTAATCGCTGATGGCAATTAATAAGAAATTAGTCACAATCAGCCTTGTATTAACATCTCACCCAGGGGCCGCGGCTGGAAATTAATAACCACAGATTCATCTCTCTTACTGTCTTTTTGGCTCTCACTCTCTCTCTCACACACACACACACACCTGCCTTCACCCACCTTTACCGTTCATGAATCACCTCTAAGACACCAATTTTCTCTATGCTGATCGTCTCCTATGTTCCACAATCTGCTCAGGATAGCTAGCCAGCTTCCTCTTTACCGGGGTGTGAAAACCCCCTGAAAGACACACGAGTGTGTGTGTGTGTGTGTGTGTGTGTGTGTGTGTGTGTGTGTGTGTGTGTGTGTGTGTGTGTGTGTGTGTGTGTGTGTGTGTGTGTGTGTGTGTAGACCAAGAGCACGTATATTTACCATATTGTATATTTGTGCACGTGCACAACAGAAGTGTAACACAGATGAGAAGGGGCTGCTGGTGGAGACTGAGCCCGCCTCTAGGGGTCCTCACACCAATCAGCAAAGTGCACCAAGAATCAATTAACACCAGTAGGAGGGGGGCAGAGGCTATGGCAGAGAACACACACACACACACACAAACACACACACTGCACTGTCTGAGGAGATATCCATCAGATTCCACACTGCAGAGTGTGTGTGTGTGTGTGTGTGTGTGTGTGTGTGTGTGTGTGTGTGTGTGTGTGTGTGTGTGTGTGTGTGTGTGTGTGTGTGTGTGTGTGTGTGTGTGTGTGTGTGTGTGTGTGTGTCTTTGAGCCTTGTCCCAGTGTGTCCTGGTCTCTCATGGCGTGAGGTTGGGGAACAGATTGGGGGTCAGCAGGGGGGGTCAGGCCAGGGTCACCCCCATCTGAGGTGCGTATGTGTGCGAGTATCAGAGTGTGTGTGGCTGTGTGTGTGTGTGTGTGTGGAGTGAAGCCTGACCACAGCTACCAGAACTCACTGTCAGGCAGAAGTGAACAAGATTGATGGTGTTGATTCAAACTACAAATTCATTGTTCCCGCCGAATCCGTGGAGGATAAATACATCCACAGAAATTATGAAGGAAGGGACCGAAATGAGTATCTCACATTTCATATTCGTCTGTCTGCCTTTCTCTTCGTGTGTGTGTGTGTGTGTGTGTGTGTGTGTGTGTGTGTGTGTGTGTGTGTGTGTGTGTGTGTGTGTGTGTGTGTGTGTGGGGACAGCTGCTGGCTACATGAAAACCATTCATCACTGCATCTTTACTGTAAAATTATTGACAGAAGGAGCATGAGCAGCAGGTATATTGGCTACCCTCTACAAGCCTGGACCAAAAAAATGAGAAAACTCAAATTTGGAAAAAGATTAAAAAGTTGTATTGACATTTTTTTCTATTTAAACCACCTCAAATGATCAAAGTTAATCCAGAGAGCTGAAATTAGGCGTTTCTGAGCTGATTTGTAAAAAAGAATGGTCACATGAAGTGGTCAAAGAGTTCCTCTTCCTCTCTTTCTACATATTACCGTCTCCATCTGTTGGCCCATTGCACCCGTCCACTACTACCCCCCTTACACTGTTCTCTTCCCCTCCTCTGCTCTGCTCTTCTCTGGCCTTCCTACCCTGAGGGAGGTAAGGTGATCTCCCAGTGCTGGTGTAAGTGACTGGTATTAGTCTCCTTCTCTGTCTGTCTGTTTGATCCCAGCACTAATGACTCCACGGGGACTAGGGGTCTGATAATGGGAAATCAATATAGAGAATAGCACTCTGGAGTGGCCTCACTTAGCTCTCGCTCTTTCACGCCTCTCAGCAAAGTGCCTCTGTGTATTCCTCTGTGTGTGTGTGTGTGTGTGTGTGTGTGTGTGTGTGTGTGTGTGTGTGTGTGTGTGTGTGTGTGTGTGTGTGTGTGTGTGTGTGTGTGTGTAAGCCTCAATTACTACAACCTAAACTAACATGTTACTTGGATAGATTGAAAATCGTGTTATTATCAGAGAGCAGCTGACAGAAGTGTGAGAGAGTATTTGCCCCCTCACGGATTTCTTTTGTCTTTTTTGTCACACATAAATGTTTCAGGTCAGCAAACAATTTTAATATGTAATTTTCAAATTATTTTATTTACCAATGGAAAAAAAGTCCGAACTAACCTGGTCCTATCAAAAAGTATTTACCCTTCCTGTTAAATCACGGGTGATTAATCACATTGTTTGGAAGGCTGAGTTTGGTTTAACGAGCCACACTCTGGCCTGATTACTGTCAGACCTGCAGAATAAATAAATCACTCCAATAGAATCTGTCTGATGTTAAAAGATCTCAAAAAGCAGCGCATCTGACCTCAGGCAAAGACATTTATGAACAAAGAGACCCAGAACCATGTCTAAAGCACTGCAGGCCTCACCAGGCCTGTGGGTGATGGTGGCAGAGGAGTTAAGTGCCCGCCCCGCAATGGAGGGTTGCAGGTTCGTGCCCCGCTCAGTCTGTCACTGTTGTTGTGTCCTTGGGCAAGACACTTAACCCACAGTGGTTGGAGGGACTGGTGGCACCTGTGTATGGTAGCCTCGCCTTGGGGTGTTCTAGGACTCTGGAAGGTGCTATATCAAATACAGGCCATTTACCATTAGGTTATGGTTACAGTCAGAGTTCATGATTCCACTAGAAGAAAGAGACGAGGAAAAGACGACGTCCACGGGAGGCTTGCAGGGCAGAAACCTCTGCTGACTAAAGAACACAAATGTTTGTCTCAAAAATGCAAAAAAGTATCCAGATGATCCCTAGAACTACTGGAATGATATTCTGCAGACTGACAAGACTAAACTAGAACTTACTGAAGGTGCATCTGACTACATCTGGAGTGAAACTAACACTGCAGTTCAGAAAAACAACATCTGTCAAACATGGCTGTGGTAGTGTGATGGTCTGGGACTGCTTATAGACCTGGTCAACTTGCCATAACCAATGGGATCATGAAGTCTGCTCTCATAAATCATGAAGGAGAATGCTCGATCTTTAACCTTAAACAAGCCATTCATGCTAGAAAACCATCCAATTACACAGTAAAATCTCAAGTGTTAAATAAGCAGTGTCAGAGTATAGGAACTCTGTCAGAGTCAATTCAATGAAAGTGAGTGTAAAATGCCTCCCTTTGTCCTGCAGTGTTGGTGTTAAATTTAAATAGTGTAAACTGTCAAGTGTTAAAGAAAATTAACTCTTTTGGAGTTATTAGTACTCTATACTCCAGTGTTGATGAAAAATGACTCCAAAACAATGTAAAAAGTAATGACCCCACCCACTTTGAGCTGCAGTGAGCGAGGTGCATTGTGGGTAGTCATATTTTTGGTTAGTTTGTCCTATTTTGAGGTGTTTATGCATATTTATTTTGGGAGGGTTGTGTTGTTCTTAGTTACTTTCACTTCACTTTCTTTCATTTACTGTTGCAAATGTGGTGTTATTTGTTGTGTCATTTTTGCACCATAAGTAAGGAGGTCGGTCACAGGAATGGAACCACTGTGTCCTTGCACTGTGTTAACAAATAAGAGGCGGTTCACACTAAATGCCCTGGACTTGACTCCTTGTGTTCCAATCTCATTGGCTGTCTGAAGTCGTGTGAGGCAGGAGTTAGCTGGTATTTTTCAGTGTGGCTGCTAGCTGTTAGCTTCTTAGCATGACAGCTGATACAATATGAACACTGTTAAGAGTTAAAGTTTCATTAACATCTAGTGTTAGAATAATGCTTCAAAAATAGCAGTGTCATATTTAAAGATTGCTGCAAAGCACTCTGGGAAATATGGTCATACAAACATCTATATTTTAGTATGGATTCCTATGGGTCTGAGGCGCTCAGATCTAGCTAAAGTTATTTTTTCGTCTCCTAAAGATTTTCAAACAGCAAGGAACTTAGCGCTGCTGCTGGGGGAGGTGCTAATCGGACTCTAGACGCCCAGATCGGATGTTGGAGAGGACTTTTTATCCCTTTTCCAAAGCCGGTAAAGTCAATAGTATACCGCTGCAGACCCGGAGACGCCAGTTTCAGGCCGACACCACGTGAAACAGCTGGAAAGCTACACGGGCTAAGCTAAAGACAGAAGAAGCAAAGCGGTGGTAGTTTTTAAGTTGGACGAGCGGATTTTAACTGTGTGGAGCAGATCAAGAAAAGCACGTATATTTGTTACTTACATCTTCCTGGAGGGGAAAGTCCTACATCCGAGAATGACCAGCCGCCGGTCGTAACGACGCTCTTAGTCGTGGGGTTATCCAGGAGGAGCAGCAGCGGAGGAGAATTAATGCAGGACGCAGCGTTGTTAACGGAGAGTGGAGGCAGCGTTGTTAACGGAGAGTTAGAGGCAGCGTTGTTAACGGAGAGTTAGAGGCAGCGGTGTTAACGGAGAGTGGAGGCAGCGTTGTTAACGGAGAGTTAGAGGCAGCGTTGTTAACGGAGGAGAGTTAACAAGGAGGCAGCGCTCCAGCTGAACGTCTGGGCCAAACAGCATGTCCACCCAAACGTCCATGAAAAAGGCTTTTGACCAGAGGTGAGTGGAATATAAAAAGTAGGGACACAAATGATAACCTGACAGTTAAAAAACTAGCTTGAGAAAATGTTACTTGAGCACTGTGAGTAATGAACGTATTTTTATGTCACTCAAGAAGGAGCCGTGATGGGAATAATGGCGTTTAAAACAACAGCGCTGCTAGCGAGGGCTAGTTTTTACTTTCACTTTCATTTGAGCTAGCGCTTCAGTTCTGGTGATCGATAATTAGCAGGGTCGCCATCACGAAAAGCTCTCTGGTATGTTTTTTTTTTTGTCAAAACGACTTCCTCCATTTTATGCCTTCATATCGATGTCAAAACGCTCTGAAACTGTATATTTTCTATTGTTAATGCGGCTTATCAGTATGACCCTTCCCAGAAGCCTTTGCGTGGTGACGTCAACTGTAGAATACCCTATTGTGAGAGTTAAAGCAGATTTACACCATAACTTAATTTAACTCTATTGAGTGTAAAATTGACTCTGAATATTTGACACTGAGGTCAGTGTAACTGTTACACTGTACAGGGCAGGACCATATGTTCACTGCCTCAGAGTTGAAATTGACTCTTTTAGTGTTGAATTAACATTGCTCGTTTTACTGTGTACAATTATTCTGTAAACAAGACTGGACCTAAATCCTCATAAACTAATGCTTGATAGCAGTTGGTGCCACAAAGAGAATTATTGTTTAAGAGTTCAGGGCTCAATTATTTTTCACATTCATCCACACTGTTAAAAAGAAAAAGTTGAGAAAACTTAAAATATCAAGGCAACATGATGCAAGAGATTTTTGAGTATTCTCAACTTTTGCCCACTGTTGTTGACTTAACTAAGGTTTACAAGTTCTGACAAGAGTTCTGCCAACTTAGATCTTCTTGTTCACCTAATTAGAATAATCCTGGAAGGCTAACAAAGAAATTCTGGTTTCAATGCCATGTATTTCTGCCTTCACTAAATGCAGATATTTTTGTTGAATAAACATACAATTATTCCTTCAATGCCATGTATTCCTAAATTCACCAAACACAAATATTCTTGTTGAAAATTTATAAAATTCTTACTCTAGTGAGTTAAAAATGTACCTATAAAGAAAAATGTATATTGTTGCAATTATATTTGAAAAAGCTCAATAAATAGATATTGAATAAAAAAGCACAACTGAATGTTATCAGAAATCTCATTTATTTTCTTGAAGTACATTTCATAGAGTCATGGGTAGTCAGGTCAATTTTTGTAAAAATGTATTGCCAGTTTCTTTTTTTGGGTACTTTAAGCACCACAGACGTTAAAATTGAAGTCCAGAACCAAAAGAAAAACAAAATCTTTAAAAAAAAGTGTCCAACAACATTCACTCATGCACACACCCTGACTTGTAAAAGCTGAACTTAACCACTTGCACATTAAATGGAATAGTGCTACAAATGAATGGCTAAGTTACCCAGACACTGATATTTTACATGTGATGAACTAGAGAAGTTAAAAGTTCTTAGAAATGTTACCAGCAATGAACAGGAAACTAACAGGTAAAACACCAGTTCTGCGCTGTGGACAACACTTTACCAAATCTTAAAATACTATGTGACAAAATCTTAACATACATTGTCAACAACAGATTCATCCAACTAAAATTGACATTTCTAATACTTATTTTTCCACTTAACCTTCACATTGTCCGACCAGGTCAAAAAGACCCATTTTCCTTCCTTTCTCCCATCAGTCACCCCCCCTTTCCTTTTATCTTCCTTCCTCCTTTCCTTTTTTCCTTCCCTTTCCTCCTTTCTTCCGTCCTCCCTCCTTCCCTTGTTTCTTGACTGATGGACAAGAGGGTTAAGGAATATTTAATCTGAAAATAAAATTTCCCATCATCTACTCATCCTTATATCAATTGAAACATAGGTGAAGATTTTTCTTTTTTGCATACATATATTAGTTTTACTTGAACAATAATGAAACAATAAATATGTAATTCGTGGTAACAGGTGAATGACTATATCAAAGGCAAAGGGGTTTAACTATTGTTTTTCCTTGGAACAGGCTAAAGAAGACAGGTTAAAGTCATGTCTGGCTTCCCCATTAGTCACAGCAAGAGCTTTGTTTTCAGAGACCTTATGTGCTGTGAGCATCAAGAGCCACCAAGCTCCAAAAAGACAGCCTGAATTGCTTCAAAGGTGTAACTCATCTGCTTTGGATAATCGATGCTGAGGGCATTCAGAAGGCCAAAGAGGTATGCCAAGGCAGTAGAGAGGTCCGAAATGTCATGTAGCATGATGTCCCCTTCCAGCACAACTGCCTGGTCTTGAACAGACGTACCAGCATCGTCATCTTGTAGGATGGCGAGGATGGCAACAGATGCACCATTCAATGCTGGTTCCAAAATATCCGTATCCTGAAGAAAAATAGACAAATTATTGAGAGCTAAGAAAACTAAAGACAAAACACATTTCTACAGATTTGAACTTAAACTTCCATATCGTGCTGGTCATTTGACTCATGGAGGTTTTAAAAAGAAAATGTTTATTTTTCTTTAATTAATAGCTTTCACCCATCAACCTTGTAGTGAATTTTGTACAAAAGTAATTTCTGCTGGAAAACCCACAAACGATACCCTGCTGCTTCTCAGCAGTAAAACGGAGCGAGAGTTTTACGCAGGATCCACACTGGGGTCATCAGCGGCGGAGCAGCTTTTTCGCCGTCCTCCTCGCTGAACTTGCAAGATCACAAAATCCCTCGAGACTTCAAAGGTCACGGTTGGTTTATGCCATGCGCCATTAAACCAAAAAGAAGAGAAAATCACGTTTGATGTCATATATAATGTTGTGGCTTTCCACTGCCAGGATTAAAGCCATGAAAAACATACTGTTGCACTTTTCGAAAGATGCTGGTAGTAAATAAGCCTTTAGGTCACATGTATTGATGTAATCTACATAAATATAAAATTGCATCTCTGCAATAGTCTTATTTTGAAATTTACCGGACATTTTACACTGAAACCGTGCACGATTTCGTATCTACTCCTATGTTACCTGCGGAAATTGATATGTCCCAAAAGCAACTCGCGGCAAAAATAGAACCCAATCCTATTTTTAGCTGCGCTGCGCATCTTGGATGCACTTGAAATGATCCACGCCACAGCTGGTTTGGATCAACCCTGTGGACTATAATGGATTGTATTAGAAGCAACGACGTTCAGTTCTGCACCGCTGATGCCCCTAGTGTGGAGCCGCAGCTATAGACAACTGCAAATGTCATCATACAATTATCTGAATTGAAGAGGTGTAGATTTCCATTTTGGATTAACTCATTCTTTAAAACATCTCATAGGAATTAAGAATTAGTTTTACTTGCATTACTTTTTTTTTTTTACTTACCAAGCACTTCAGGAAAGCCTCGGTAGCATCTCCTCGAAGGAAAATGGGCAGGCCTCTCAGTGCTGCTGTCTTTCGGTGGGACACAAGGTCGGATGTCTAAAGAGTATTCAGTGGAAAACAAGCATTTTAATTAGTATATTACTTATGCACAATGCAGATTCAGAACTCTTATAGTAATGAAGATAAATCACAGGTCACACCCAGCAACATGTAAAACTTTAAAACAACAATAATGCAACCATGTTAACAATTTTACTATTTAAATTCTGGTAAATCAAATACCACCAAATAAAAACATAAAGCAATGACTGCTGACATTCATTTTTACTGACACATGTCCACTAATGTGTTTTTTTAAGCCAACATCTTTTTCTGTTTCTGTTATGAGAAAGGTTAACTCATACTCTTCTAAAAATGTCAGGCAAAAAAGCACTTCACTCACCTGTTCATCAAGTTTATCTAGGAGGTCTTCTATCTTCTCACCAAGAGCTCCCTTCTTAGACCGGTACAGTTTCAGCAGGCCAGGCACAAATTTGTCAAGGGATGCATTGAAAGTCCCCAGGAGGTGATCCGATTAAATTCTTCAGATATCTAAACAAGACAATCAACAAAATATTGTCATTTATTCAGCACACAAAATTCCAGGGTAGCTGTCTTGTGCAGTCTGCATCATGTTCAATGTCTGACCATGTTAAAACCTGCTTCAAAAAGCTCTCATGAATACATCTTTTGCACAGGAATAGAAACATCCTCCACAAAAACCAGTATCAATATACAAATGCACATGAGCGGGAGTTTGTTGGTCGATGTTAAACATACCGCGGTCAAGTGAGGATATACACGGTCAAGCCAGCTGACGCTGGAGCTTAGCTAAAACCTGCTTCGCATCGCGCGTACATGGTGCATTACGGTAATAAGGCATTGGCGCGTCCTTTCAGGTGAAAACAAGGAAATTACGTGAAGTGTGAGGCTGTAAACATCTACAGTAAAGTTATAACATATTTTTTCTGGATATCGTTTGGAAAAGTAGTAGGTAACTCTTAAATAAACATTGTTTTATGTTTAAGCCTCACACTACACCGTCATTTGTTTTCACCTGAAAGAGCGCTCCAGTGCTGTATTACCGTAATGCACCATGTACGCGCGAAGCAAATTTCAGCTAAGCTCCAGCGTCAGCTGGCTTGACCGTGTATTTCCAAGTGTCGGTTCACTTCACCGGGGTTGTTAACTATCATGTCTTCACTAAAGGATAACATTAAAACATATTACAAAACGGGTAATAAGATTTACCACGGAAGACCTGCAGTTAAAAAGCTAGTCTGAAAAACGTCATTAGCGATGAAAGTGTCTGAATTTCAGACATGTTTAACATTAAAAAAGTATCAAACATTACTTTTTGCGGGGTCAAACGCGCTGGACCGATGCGCCGAACTAAAACTTGAGCATAAAAGTAGGTAGATGCACTTGTAGAAAATGTTAGCTTACCTGCTAGGGCAAATGGTCGGACTCGGCAGCTCTCGCTTTTGTCCAAAAAATATCCAAACGCTACATTCCAGGCCAAGCGAAAATCCGTAATAGTCGAAACAATTCAGGTTAAATCCAACTTTGGCCACGTTTGGTCAAGTTTTCTAAACGTCGATGGACCACCATCACACGGCTCAGGTCTGCTCAGGCTCAGAAGGTCCGTTTGATCCAGTTAAAACTTGTCCGGGCAAGGTGTGCTCGACTCATCTACGGGGTTTCCCACTGGTTCCTCACTTGACTCAAAAATTCTACTCAAAAGTTGATAATCTTTGTTATGCTGTTTAGAAAATCTTAGTTAGGACAACAATGACAAAAATTTGTTAGGCAGACAAACTGTTGTATGTTGTAAATGGAAAGCTTTATTTCTGAATTTGTTTAATTTGAAATTTTTAATTAAATCAAAAATTGCTAGTTATCGTTTTTACAGTGCAGGTAGGGATAGCTCAGTTCCACTTTTAAATTAAATTATTACTTAATAACAGATTTTTCTATTTACTCAAATTATTTTTATTTGATATTGAAATTTGTTGATCTGAAAACATTAAAGTGTTACAAAAAATATATATAGTATATTTACAGAGGCAAATATTCTTTTTTTTTATAGCTGAGTTGTTTCCAGAAGGGTGATGTTAGATACACTACAGTGATTTCATGATCACAAAGCTGGGGTCGGGACCCCACTGTGGGTCACCACGAGCTACACAGGGGGTCTTGAGATGACTTCCAGAAATCAAAATAAACAGAAAAACAATTGCTGAAGCTACATATTGTTATAAAAGCTTAACTTAATTGTTATATATGTACATAATGAGCAGAAGCAGTTTTCTTTAAAGCCTGAATTATTTAGCTTTTTAAATATGTTTGTATCGTCAAATCAGAGACATCTGGGGTCACGCGTCTTTACCATTCCTGTTTTGTGGGTCTGATGCTGAAAAGTTTGGGAACCATTGCTCTAATCTCGTTCAGAGCTTTTATTTATTTGTAAAATGCATTTCTGTTCATGAGTTGTAACAAAATTTGCAATAAACGTCCTGCAGCTGTCAGTTTCTGAGTCCTTTGTTTTGTATTTAGGATATTTAGGAGCGGAGGTTGATGTGTGGAGCAAATCAGCTGTTTGGGATTTCTGCATAAACCTCTGCAGATTTCCCAAAAAATTTTCAATGAAGCCACACCGGTCCGTATCAAAGTTACAGACATATTTGGAGGTCAGCTGGTTTTCAAATGCATGCATGGCTGTGTATATATCTGTGTCTAATCGGTCACACTACGCCCGAGGCAAGACAGGTGGAGCTGGTGGCATGAGGCTTGCCGACCCCCCTTTTCCAGCCCTGAGGGGCCAGAAGGCCCAGCAAAGCAGGAGGCTGGAGTAGCTCTGTCTGCCAGGCACCGGAGCACCGTTGCTGGTGGCAGCTGGTCCTCTGCTCCTCCCTCCCTCGCTCCCCTGCCTGAGCACCCCGCAGGCAGGCAACAGGAGGGGTGAGGAGGTCAAGAGGCAGGAGAGAATGGGCGACATGCAGCATAATCGGCTTTTATGAAGTGGAGAGGACGCAGACAAGGGGAGACGGGATCCGTGGCTCTGACACAATACAAGCAGTAATGAATTAACACATTAGCTCCACGACCGGAGTAATCAGCTGCTCTTAAACCCAAACCCTCCCTGCCACGCTCTCCCTCTCAGACACCCACACATAAATCAGTCATAAGTCATTAAAGCAATAAGAAACTAATTAATTACATCAGTCATTTTGTCAGTGGGATCTCTGTGAAAGCCGATCGGAGGCTAAAAAGGCAGAGAAACTTTTACTCAGCACTCACGACAGATAAAACCGAGCTTAACTCTGACACAAGAAGAGAAGACGATCCTGTGGGAACCCTCTCATCTAAAACTCAAGCCATGTGTTCAATCATCATCCTCCACAAATGACCCCCATTAATGCGTTAACTCTTTCCTTCACATCCCAGTCTCAGCCGCTCTGTTTCTGCTCTCGTCCATCCCTATAATTTACGTCTGTGTGGTTGCTTACTTCCCCCTGTTTTTACTCTCTTCCTCCCCTCTCCCTCCCCGGCTTTTAACCAGCGTGAAGAGGCAGCCATGCGTTCAACCATCAGACAGGCAAACATGGTCTTCCCTCACACACGCAGAGCACGAGCATATTCTCCCCCAAATGCAGCCAGAATGCAACATGGAGAGAAACAAATGCCCATTGGGGACTTTTTAAATGTGAATATTTGTTTTGATAAAAAAAAGAAAAGAAAAAACACCAAGCTTCTGTAACAGATAGAAAGCTAAACTTTAGCCGTCATCTGTCTTTTTTAGAGACAGTGGGGGGGATGAAATATCTCTCCTCCAATAAAGAGAACCTTTGGGGAACACAAACCTTCATATCTGCTAATTAAAATCCTTTAATATCTAGCAGGCCCATAGAAGTGACATTTCCAGTGACATTTTAGTTTGTCTGCTCTTTAACTGTCTGTCAGATGAATTGTGTCCACACAGATCTGCAGACCTGTGCTCTCGTAACAGCCCAGGGATGATGGTGATCATCAACACAGCCGCGTCCCTGATGGGGGATCCCATTGCTCTCTTCTCATCCAACAATCCCACTGAGCATGTCAATGTGAAACACTATACATCCCCCCTCTCCCTCCTCACCGCTGGGCAATCCCTCCCGTTAAAGATGGGGCGAGGAGAGCTGGAAAACTGCGTGGGAACAGATGCAACCAGAAAATAAATCAGGACTCCCATCAGTAAAACAAGTTTTAAACATTTTGTGCTCATTACTGACTGGGGGGGATAATGTTTTTGCATGTGTGCGTGCGTGTGGGTTTGTGTGGATTTTTAGCAAAAATATCTCATAAACCACAGACTGAATTTGAGTTCATGTTCATCTAACTGGTAAACTTTTGGATAAAGATGCAGCTTTTAACCTTAGCAGACACAAAAATGCACTCAAAAAAATCTGTTGTTGGAACCTACTGTATTTTCACGTAATTTAACCATGTTCAATGACCCAATTTTGACCATGTCAAACCAACACATTTGGCATAATATGTTCATGTTAAATGGACAAATTTCAATTGAACCAAGCAAACAAAAGCTTTAGTTGACTTTTTTGATCTGTCATTTTCACAAATATCAACGAGAGATTTGGTGTCTTATTATCTAAAAGTCATGCACGTGACTTACTCTGAGCATTAACTGGTTACACAATGTCTTAATTTTGAAAAACTGCAATAAAATATCTAAGTCAACTCTACTTTTTTGCAGAATTTGACTTATACTACTGGATGGATTTGGATGAAACTCACAGAAAACAATGATTGGATGTATGTTTAAGACTGATTAACTTTTGGAGATAAACCCATTCAAGATGGCCGACACAGCCAATTTAGAAAATACAAAAACAGGTCAAATGTGGTTTCATTTTAGCTGAGAGGCATTCACAACACACACCCTGCAAATGCTAACAAATCATCCAAGATCCTGCAACATTTTCTTGAATTCTTTTCTAATTTTGACCAAAACAACAACTCCATCGTTCCTGCAGAAAAAAGGCAGCAAGTGATCTGCATTCCTTCAAGGATGGCTGGACCTTTAATTGTAAGCAGGATTTACTGCAGAACTGCACCTTTTTTTCCAGAGAGGAAAGCAGGCAGTAAAGCTTTGTTTACCCAACTAAAGGGAAAAAATCCTCCGCCTTGTAAATGCTGTCAGATGGCCAATGCAAGTGTCTTTCAGCTTAATACCACCTATATTAAATAGTTTAAATATTTCATAAGGGCTGCTTTTTTAGAGCCAGGGAGGGGAAATCGTTAGCTGCGGTAAAGTTTCATTAACTGGTCCCCATTTCGCTGCGAGGCAAACTCATCTCCTCTTATTGTAATAAAACAATCTCAGTCTTTCTCTAGGTGCCGCTCCCGCTCCTCTCCCGCTCCCTCCTTCTCTTTTACATCATAATAATACACTACATCCCCTTTAAATGCACTATTACTTACCGCTGCCTTTTCATATTGTAACATCACGGGCACTTTAGCGACAATATAAAAGCGTGTCATTCATTATTCAGAGGCAGCCGGCCTCGGCCTCCTTTTTAAAAAGTCAGGCGCTCCGCTGAAATTGATAACGGCGAGGAGACGCGCAATAAAAACGCAGCCCCCGGGTACCGAGCCGCAGCCCAGAACCCCCTCGATTATGCAGATCAAGTGGTAATTTCTCAAACAAATCGCACTCTTTCACTCTTTTGTTGTCGTTTCCTTTTTGGACTTTTGGAATCAGGGTGTCAGTTTTTAAATTGCCTGTGGAAAGAACAAAAAAATGAATAAATAAAATAATAAAAGATTGAGGTATTTTCAGTGCGTGTGGGTTGCAGGGTTTGCTTTTTTCTAAATACTTTTGCTCTAAACGAAATAACCTCTTTGATTGAGTTTTGGCATCAGCTGCATCTTTTCTGAACACGTCCAGAACTCTCCTCAGAGGAGCTGGGTTGGGTCAGAGGTAATGTTCATAATCTCTGGATTACACCAGATTAGTAACATCTGTTAGAAATGAGAGTCCTTCTGCACAGACTAATGCATCCTGCTCAAATTAAACTGCTTTCCTGTAGTTTTCACCTCATTAACGCTGGCTGCAGCACACCTAAACTTAGCGTCTTGTTTCTTTAATTATGGATTTATTTTTGCAGAATATCACCCAGTGAAACATGAAAATGTCTGAAGCGATGACAGCTATAACAGACCAATTCTCCCCCATCAAAAGCCACCGGTGCGCTCGCATATGGCAGAGGGAGACGCGGCCAACACTCCGAGTCTGTCCATATTGCCAAACAAACACCTCGGGCCTCGTCCCATCTCATATTGCTTCACTTTATTGTGAAAGGCGAGGTGCGCTTTTTCCTTCTTTTTTAATATATATTAACTCCACGTTACCCTCACATTTGAATTTAGACCATACAAGACTTGAAATTCAACAAACAAACTAATTATTACCATCATTTCTGCAACTAATTCACATTCAAATAAAACCATTAATTATACATAAAATACAACAAATCTCTTCTGACTGTATGGAAATATTGGCTAGTTAAAGAGCTGTAATGTAATTGCGTAAAAAGCCACCTGCCGCATCCAAAGCCGACGCGCATTTGTCTGTCCATGAGACAAGTTAGTGAAAATGAGATTAGCCGGGTCACTTTGGGCGCCTGGTACATTGAATCTGAGCGGTTAGCAGCTTCCAGAGCCCGGACACTTTATCTGGAGTAGCCCGTGGCTTTCCCTTGTCAGGTCATTTAATGTGGCACTGGCTATCAGGAACAAATAAGGCCACGCTGGGCTCAATAGGTGCTGGTGATTCTGCCAGCGCGCAATACGGCTGCTGTCCTTTTTATCTGAAAGAGCGGCGCGTTGGTGTGCCATGTCATCGATTAGATGTGCGTAATTACGCGCTGAATGGAGCGGATTTATTACTTTAAATGTTGTCTTGTGATCTCACATCAATAAAACCAAAATGTAAACATGAATGAGGTCATGAAGACGAACATTGGGTTGTCTCAATTAACTTATTTAATATCATTTATTCGGATACCAACATTTAGGATGGCTGAAAATATAAAAACCTTAAAATGGTTTAAATAAAAATGTTTGGATTTCATGATGGAGTGTGAGAAAAGAGTTGGCCATTAACTCTTTTTTTTTATTATTATTTATTCATATGGTCGCTTTCAGACTGGTGGGTTTGTCATCATAACAGAAAGTGAAGAGGTGTCAGAAACATCAACGGAACAAATGAGGCGCATTTGTGTCTCATCCTGAGAAGTGAGAATAAAGAGGATCATCCATTCAGACTGTAAAGTTTTTAAAGTTTTTCTATCTGATGCCATTTTATAACCAACCCGATAAATCTGCGGAACAGTGACGCAAATGACAAATCGTCTGTTGGCTGAACAGCAGAGAACATTTTCTCATGTGCTGTATATAAATGTTCACACAGTTATTCTCTGTTAATATTACAAAAAGCCGCTAACTGAAGCCCTGACTCACTGAAGATGCCATATCTCACCACATATAAAACACTCTGACACCAGTGGTTATGGGAAGTCTTGATTATTGTGCCAAACCGTGGGCCTTCCCCCCGCCCCGCTGACATTCAATCAGTCATCCCAGTGCCAGCCAATGAAAGGTGGAGAGGGATGGAGGAGGACGGAGCTGCTAGACTGAGCGTTTTGACGCGCTGAGAGGAGGACAGAGCGTCACATCTCTCCAAACGCCCATCAAACTTTCGGCGCAGCCGGTGGAGAGGACTCAGTCCTTGGACAGAGGCCTGCTAAAGACAACAAGGACGCGCTGGTGTTGGACTTATAGCTGGGAAGCGATGGAGACTCTTCCAAGGATGACTTTTGGTGCAGTTTGACCTCCTTGTCAAGCTTTCTAGAAAACACCCTAGTCTGCTTTGCTTCCTTTTGCTACCGAGCGAGGGATGGAGCAAGCACCCAGCGCGCCGAGTCCCCCTCCAAAACCGGTCCATCACGAACCCATCAGCTTCGGCATCGACCAGATTCTTGGTGCCGGATCAGAGCCGGAGAGCGCGCGCACGCCAGGAAGACAAAGTGGATCAGATCTGAGCGGCGGGGACGCTTATTACAGCCTTGGAAACCCGACTGGGGCCAGCGCGCCCTCTTACACTGCGCTGTCCATCTCCCTCTCCGGGATAATGCCCCCGATGGAGGCGTCCGGTTCGTACAGTGAGAACAGGAGTCTGAGCAGCCGGGGAGTCATACGAGTACCTGCTCACAGACCCGTGACGGCCCCGGGACCCCCGGCACCGGTCCAGAGCGCAGTTCCCGGGTTTGGAGGGCTGTGCTTCCCCTGGATAGGAAACAGGTTCACTAAAGACAGAATATCAGGTAGGCCAGCTGGCAGAGCGCACGGGTCTCCTCATTAATATTAGACCCTGTTTAAAATAACACACACACACACACACACAGAGAGAGAGAGAGTTGTAGAGCAGTTTTATCATTAATGGTTCAAAACTAAATTTTGAAATCTATTTTCAAGCTGTTAAACTTTTTATTATTATTAGTCATCACCCAGCTTCATATTCAGCTCAGATTCGTATTTTTGTTTAATTAAATTTCATTTTTGCTTCATGTAGATAAAAGTAAAGTCGCATCAAACACCAATAAGATGGGTTTGTGACAATACATAGCTTTGGGAAGTTAAAAAATTATATAATTAAAGATTTTTAGTTAAAATTTTAATTTATATAATGTATAAAATATTTTATGAATTGATTATTTTTACGCATCTAAAGACAGAAGTTTTACGGAAATTTGTCTAAATAAAGATCATCTGAAAACCTCTCAGGCAGACCTCATTTTAAGGACGTATTTCCAAATGACTGAAATTAACTATTATGTGAAGATAATGAAATATGTGACCGTGCAAATGGACCAAAAGGCCTGTGGTCAACTCTACAAATAAATGTGGAGTGTTTCATTTAAAATTCAAATTTCTAAATCTGAGATGTTTTTGGTTTATCTCTTTATTCTCATATTTTAAATAATTTGTTTCTTGTTTCTCATAAAATAAGTCAAGCGTAATCATGATTACAAGAGTGAGCCTGATGGAGTCCAAACACCACAGAATGATTGATCTACGGCCTTGACTTAAACCTGTGTTTTGTTTCTTTGTTGAATCTCATGTCTGGACTCACCTTCCTTCTCCAGCTGCTCTGGTGCCGTTTGCCGTTACGCGGAGGATAGGACACCCATACCAGAACCGGACACCTCCCAAACGGAAAAAGCCCCGAACCTCCTTTTCCAGAGTCCAGATCTGCGAGCTGGAGAAGCGCTTCCACCGGCAGAAGTACCTGGCGAGCGCGGAGCGCGCGGCTCTGGCCAAGAGTCTGAAGATGACCGACGCGCAGGTCAAAACCTGGTTCCAGAACCGCAGAACCAAGTGGAGGTTCGTGCTAAACCAAAGCTGTGCTCAGACTTTGGACTTGTGCTTATTTAAATAAATAAATAAATCCAGGTGAAGAGAGGTACGCATGTCATCGGTCACAGCGGAAAGTTCCATTTCCGGTTTGGGTGATGACAACTTCTTGTTTATTCCTGTTAGGAAAAAATACGAAATACATAAAAATAAAAAATAGACTGTATGTTCATAAAGATGAATTAAACTGCGCTTATATTTATTATTAAACGTGTCTTTTCTTCTCTCGAGTTTTAAACTTTACAATTTGTATAAATTCAGTTTTCATTATTTAAATTATTTTCATTTTAGTATAAACAACTGGAGATGTTGGTCTTAAAATTAATGCGTGAAATAAGCCTCATCCGTTCATTTTTATTTCTATGAACAAAACAATATTTCTGCTTCCTGGCGCTTCCATTAAGTTTCTGTGTTGTTGTTTTAATTCTATGATCCATTCATGACTGATTTCTGATCATTTAACGTCTCCTCGCGTCTTCAGGAGGCAAACAGCCGAGGAGCGGGAGGCGGAGCGTCAGCAGGCCAACCGGCTCATCCTGCAGCTGCAGCAGTCCGCCCTCCAGAAGTCCCTGAGCGAATCCGCTGCATCAGACCCGCTCTGCGCCCATAACTCCTCCCTGTACGCCCTGCAGAACCTGCAGCCGTGGGCCGAGGAGAGGGAGTAGGACCCACAACCCTGCAGGACGGATGAGTTATTTTGATCCTCACGAGGGGAATAAAGAAAAAATAAGAGCAGATAGACTGAATAACACCCGTTTGAGAGGATGCTTTTTATCTGGACATGAAACACTGGTGGTGAGTGACAGCTGTTTAAATTCAGAACTTTGTTGGACTTTTGCAGCTCTGAGGTTGGAGGCTTCAGAGAGCAAACAAGGAGCTGAAACAGACTTCTGACTGAAACGTCTTCTTATAATGATTCTCCCATGTTTGCACTTATTCTGTTTATTAGAACAAGAGAGGAAAGGGAATAGTTTGTCTGAAGAATGTAATTAATTTCACACATTAAATTTGATTGTTTAAGTAATAATATCTTAAAGGAACTTGTTTAATTTCCAAAATACTCAATTTGTTTTCAGAAGGTAAATTAAAACAAAACATGCATATTTATGGATTACAGACATGCATCCAAAGGGGTTTATTGAATCAAAACATTAAAAAAAATCTGAATTTGTTCCAAAAAAAGATCAGGCTGATATTTTCTTATTTTTTTAGATAAATTGCACCACTGCACATTCTCTTGGTGCACAAATGGGCCATAAAAACATTTAAGGTCTTATGAGAAAATGCTGTTTTTAAACTGTAAAAAAGAAACAAAGGAATCATCGTAGATAAAAGAAAATAGAAAATGAAAAGAAAATTAATTTGGGTAATAAAGGGAGTGATGCATGTTTATGGGTGTTGGTAAAGTCTTTTCATCTGCACATTATCATGCTTTATTTGTGCTTTTGAATGGAGGTGTAAACTCTTTTTGTACTTCCACTGTACATGTGTAAATAATATTATAAAGTGTTTTTTCTGATGCACCATAAAGAGTTTCAGGTTTTTATGACTTCACAGAGAAAAGGAAAAAACATGTAAAGTAAGAAGAAAGACTACAGCTGACTTGTTTCAATTTTATTTCTTGAAAAGTTCATTGATAAATATGATTTTATACAATAATCCAATACACACATTTGGATTCTGACAGTTTTAGGTGCCTGTCTGCATCTCTGTCTTCCTGTCTGTCTCTCTATCGGGAACTTAATGTCTGGGAACGTTTAGGAAGAGCTGCAACTCATTTTTATGACTTTATTGGTAGCACAGTGAGTAAAAGCAAATACTTGAACCTTTTAGTCATTCTTCGGATCGATGGCTCTTGTGTGAAACATGGCTTTCTCTCCTCCAGAATCAGTGAAAAGGTCTTCATCCTTCCGTCCTCACAGTGAAACGATGGTCGCTCCCAGTCTTTGACGACAAAACTCTCATTTCTTGCCAAAATACATCATCTGGACCGCAGTCACATGAAACCACAAATACATGCCAACGTAAACACTGATGCATGATGGCATCATTCACAGAAAACACATGCATATTCATGTATTGCTCCCTATCTGGTTGCAAGTTCATGGGTTTATTTAGCAGCTGAGTCGATAGGCAGAATAATTACAGACAGACAGACGAGATCCCAGACAGAGAGAAGAAGCCACAAAAAAGCAACAGTTAAAATATCTAAAGAACAGCTGAGTCGCTACAACATTCATAAACTCATCGACGACACGTGAACGCACAAGAAGACTGTCGCAAGCTTTTATAAAACCGTCTCAAACCTTCGCAGGTTGACGTCTGAAAACAGATGAAGCACACTGGACTCTGGGTTGTAGGCATAAGTATATACTGCCACCAAATTCTTATGCATTAAATACTAAATACAATGAGGGCTGCTGTCCTGCTTGCTTCACAATACTGCTCAGTTTATTGATGCAGAGGTCCATGAAGGAAACTGGGATTATTTAAACTAGTAGCGTTTGTAGAGTCACCTGTAAGGACTTCTGCTCCTGGTTTAAAACCCTAACCCTAACCAAATGAGGGAGGGGTCATATTTACACAGAGGTGTGAATCTCACACACAGTCCAACATGACAATGGCAACAAAAGGAGACAGAGACAAGTTAGACACACAGAAAAACCAAATGAAGTCTTGAGGACGTGTTTCTGAAACCAGAGAGGGTTTGTTGCTGCAGGATGCCCTTGGTGCAGTTCTGAGAGACTACAACACCCAAACGTGCCAATTAAAGCTCCTTGAGTCCATTTTCTTACAAGAGAAGTTGTTATTTTTCCCGTGTCCTTCATCCCCTCCTTCATTTCTCGTCTCTCCGTCTGCAGTTCCATCTGTCGCTCCATCTCCCTCCAGTTTGTTGTTTAGATGACATTTTCAAAGAGCTGCAGAGACCTCATGATGTTCTCATCCTGTGCAACAAAGGAATTAAGACGCTGATTGTGAGAAGAAATCTTGCAACAATTACCCTGTAATTTATTTTACTGACCACTAGAGGGCAGTAGAAGGCAATAAAATCTTAATGACCTTTGAGTACAAAACACTTTGATGCAGAAGATGGCAAATTAATAGCTTTTATGGTGAGACTTGCAAAAGTTCATAGGTGGTAAGTAAATTTGTTTTGATTGATTTTGTTTTGACAAATTAAAAAATTATAATTTTTACTAAGAATATTGAGATAATGAGATAAGTGGCTCAGTTGTACTGTTTTGTCATAGATGATATGTAGGTGTATTTGTTCTGCCTCAAACGTGCAATGTGTAAGAATGACATCCTGTGGTCAAATTTGGGTACTGCATCCAGGGATGGACTGTGATGATAAATCAGCCCTGGAATGCCTACCATCAGGGGAGCGGGGTAGTAAGGTGGGGCAATTTAGAGGAAAGCCTCTGAATAAAGTTCCCCGAGCAGGGGGATGGAGGATGTTGCTGCAGCCTGCTCGATCCTATGACAGGGGATCTCCGAGCAGGGGGAGCACACCCACCAGCCCTAGAGCACTCTAGCCATTCTGGGATTCTCCAGAACTCACAGATGGTCAGTTTGCCCCTGACTGCAGCCCATTTTTATAAACAAAAAGACACTGTTTCACTCCCATTCAGTATCCAGTTATAAATCAGTAGAAGATTCTAGATGACATGCGTAGACGAGTCATACACAGTAAGTTAAGTAGAAAAATGTATTCAAGTGCAGTGCTCTGCATCCACTGCACTGGTGCTCGCAGCAGCTGGAGGACAATCAAATGAGAACAAGGTTTTTATTAGGTGCAAAATAAAAAAAATGACACACTAATGTTTTGATGCAAAATGCATCTTCATCAGAGTTTCCAACTCTAGATAAATACATTGTCTCCGATTAGAGGAAGTATGGTCGTCTGCCGTCTTGCTGTTAGCTTGCTGTTAGCTTGCTGTTGTAGTTCTGAATGACTCATTAAAGGAAATAAAACGCCACGATTGACTCATTATTCACTTCACACACACATTTCACTGTAATATTGAGTTGTTGGTAATTGAAAAAGTAGTTTGAGATATTTTTAGAGCCAACTATTTGCTTCCAATTCACTGTTAGCTCAACGTTAGCCTCTAGCCTGCTTCACCAGATATTAGAGTAAAATTAAAAGATGCTGTGGCTTCCTAGGGGTACAAGAGCTAACTTCTGGGTCACTCCTGTTTACTGGCTTCGGTTTTTTAGAAAACTCTGGAGCTTTTTGCCTGCTGGTGTTGACCTACAAATGCTGGTGCAACAGCGTTAGCTCTGCGTAGACTTGGCAACCTCGCAGGCTCAAAGATTGTGGCCCAATCCCAATGCTCGCACTTGCGAGTGCGTAGGGTGTCCCAATTCCCAAGTGCGGAAGTTGAACACGCCCATTTTGCACTCTTAATCCGCACTTCGCTCAAATTCACAGCGATGCGGACTTCGAGGAAGGGTATTACCCACAATCCATTGCTGCGTGGGAATTTTGAGAAGAAGGTGGAGCAAAGACTCAAGTGGCTTTTCTGAAAACATGTATTTTCAAGTGAAAGAAGTTCATTTTAAGATGATTAATAATATTTATTCATGCTCTGAATGTTTTAGACTAAGATTTAAATGTGAACAGTAATTCATTTAAATTTAGTCAAATAATTGTTTGTTTGAAAGCTGTTAATAAAGATTATTTTAAAAAGCACAAACAGCGACCAGCATCCCAGCATGCATCGCGGTCAATGACACAATGCTCACTGTCCCAATTCAGCAATTATTTGCACACTTGTGTACTACGCACTCGAAGCCTTATTGCACACTTCCTCTATGTGCACTTCACAGAAGGGTGTAGGGCGCAGTGTGAGTATTGAAATTGGGCCTGAAAACACTGACTTTGAGCATTTTGAAAGGAGAAAAACGGACACACACCCTGCCGGCTGAGAAGGAAATCTGTTTCAATGTCACCTTCCTTCCAACGTGACTGAGACATTAGATTGTTTTGTGATTATTTCATTGTGAAATTGCAAAAAAAACTGTACCTCCTGACAGGAAAGGATGAATTCATCAAGAGTAACCACTCCATCTCTATTTTTGTCCATTTTCTGCAAAGAGATGAACACATTTATATTGTTAGAGACAAAAATGCATTTCACAAATACTCACCGGCATTTTTTACGAATCTAGTTTGTTTTAGCTTCCACACATGAAGAGAACCCTATGTTTTACTTGCTAGGACAGTCATGAGTGTTGGTTTTATCTGCACCTGAAAGAATGCATCCACATGCTGTTTTGGTGCATCAGTCTTAAGTACTGGGTAGGTGTACTTCCCCATCATGTCATATATCGCTCTGACAATGTCCGTCATCTCCTGTGAAGAAACAGAACAGAAAGAAACATGAAGACAGCAGAGAAATAGCCTTACAGCTGAAAAATGAAGCTAAACCAAACCTCTTTGTTGATGTGCCCATCTCTGTTGATGTCATAAAGGTTAAAGGTCCACTGAAGCTTCTCTGTGATCGAACCTCTCAGCAGGATGGACAGAGCTGTCACAAAGTCCTATAGAAGCAAAGTCAGAAATATGAGTTTAAAGAATGGAAACAACTTAAGGTCAACAGTTTCAAATGAGGCAGTGAATGAGAATTAAGCATACCTCAAATTTGATGGATCCTGTACTTCCTGTGTCAAAGGCGTTGAACAGGAAGTGTGCGTAGGTGCTGGCATCTGAAGCAGCAGAAGAAACGATCACTTAATGCAGAAAGCAAAAGGTAAGACAAAAATCAAAGACAGTTCACATTAACACACACTTCACCTCCATGTGGGAAGAACTGTGAGTAAATTTGCTTGAAAGTGTCCTCATTTACAACTCCACTCGGACACTCCTGGAAAGACAAGGAAGGAGCAGAGGTGAGAGGAATGTTATAGTACACAGAGGTCAGAGGTCAAGTGAAGGATGAGCAGATTTATGCATGAAAAAAAAATACAGTGAGGCAAAAAAAATGTTTTGGTCAGCCTCCAAGTATTTAGTCAGCCTCCAATTGTGCAAGCTTTCCCACTTACAAAGATGACAGGCCTGTAATTTTCATCATAGGTATACCTCAACTATGACTAAATGAAAAAAGAAAAAAACAGAAAATCACATTGTCTGAGTTTTAAAGAATTTATTTGCAATTTATGGTGGAAAATAAGTATTTTGTCAATAATGTACTTTGTTTTATACCCTTTGTTGGCAATGACCGAGGTCAAACATTTTCTGTAAGCCTTCACAAGGTTTTCACACACGGTTGCTGGTATTTTGGCCCATTCCTCCATGCAGAGCTCATCTAGAGCAGTGATGCTTTGGGGCTGTCGCTGGGCAACAGATTTTTAACTCCCTCCAAAGATTTTCTATAGGGTTGAGATCTGGAGACTGGCTAGGCCACGCCAGGGCCCTCCTTTATCAACTTACGCACAGATCTGTGTGTATTTCGTGCGTAGGAACTAATTTGCACATTGTGTGGCATTCATCATTTTGTACTTGAGTGTGAAACTGTTCCTAAATATAAGAAAACTTCAGACCATGCATAGGATCAGCATCTAGTGGTAGAACGAGGGAACTGCATAACCGAAGGTCTCATTTGCCCACACATGTTCCTCATCCACTAATTACTCTACCCAATAAATTATTATTTTGGTGGGGAAAATAGCTTTGTCACATAAATGGTGCTAAAATCTATAAAAGACACATGTGACCGACAGGTAGCTGACATTGTAGCTGATCTGACTGGAGGATTTGGCAGACTCCAGAGAGGACGTGTCTTCCATGAGCGCACTGATGCTTACTGAGGATCCAGAGTGGTTCCTGAGCAGATACCGCGTTCTGAGCTGAGAGGAGGCTGCAGTGTCAACATAAATTTCCTAACAAGAATAAAACTAACTCTAAACAGAACATGCATTCAACTCCTTAAACTGTAATTGACAACAGAATGGAACATCTACGTTTCTTCATATTTAATCTTATATCGAACCATTATTTCTGACAGGAACCTCTCCTCTGTCCTGACCGCGTTTACAATAATAAAATTACAACCTCTAAAACTACTTTGTTCTCTTCTACTTTGGCAGCCAGTACCTCGATCTCGCTGTCAATAAAGTTTTTCTTTCTTTTTTTTTCGGAAAGAACCCATCTCCTCATGAGCTGCGCATGTAGTGTGACCAAATATGGTTAATTGAGGGCGTTTCTGTATGTAAATGGTGGTGATCGGGCACGAGCACCTGGGTACGCACAGGTGGGATTTATCGTCAGACGATTGCGCAGGAACATGTGTACGAGAGGCCACCGCATGTTTCATAAATCAGGATTTTGACCGTACGAACATTCTAAATTTCATTCATAGAAAGGAATATGACAGTTTCTACGAACATTTGATAAATGAGGGCCCTGAACCTTGAAATGCTTCTTACGAAGCCACTCCTTCGCTGGGTCTTTTAGTATGACAAGGATCCCAAACACACCGCCCGGTGTGTTGCATCTTCAATGCCCTTGATGGAAGGAGGCTTTCACTCAAAATCTGACGATACATGGCCCCATTCATTCTTTCCTTTACATGGATCAGTCGTCCTGGTCCCTTGGCAGAAAAACAGCCCTAAAGCATGATGTTTCCACCCCCATGCTTTACAGTAGCTGTGGTGTTCTTTGGATGCAACTCAGCATTCTTTCTCCTCCAAACACAATGAGTAGAGTTTGTACCTAAAAGTTCTATTTTTCATCTGACTATATGACATTATCAGTAGTAGGAGATTATCAGAGGTCTTGTATGTCTTCCACTTTCTAATAATTGCTCCCACTGTTGATTTCTTCACACCAAGCTGTTTACATATTGCAGATTCAGTCTTCCCAGCCTGGTGCAGGTCTACAATTTTGTTTCTGGTGTCCTCTGACAGCTCTTTGGTCTTGGCCATAGTGGAGTTTGGAGTGTGACTGTTTGAGGTTGTGGACAGGTGTCTTTTATACTGATAACGAGTTCCAACAGGTGCCATTAATACAGGTAACGAGTGGAGGACAGAGGAGCCTCTTACAGAAGAAGTTACAGATCTGTGAGAGCCAGAAATACTGCTTGTCTGTAGGAGACCAAATACTTATTTTCCACCATAATTAGATAATAAATTCTTTGAAAATCAGATAATGTGATTTTCTGAATTTTTTTTCTCATTTTGTCTCTGATGATGAAAAGGACAGGCCTCTCATCCTTTTAAGTGGGAAAACATGCACAATTGGTGGTTGACTAAATACTTTTTTGCCCCACTGTACATCAGTTATAAAAGGAAAAAGTGTATATGCTGAAATTTAACAAATACATTATATGGAAATACTTCCCTTTTATAATCTATGATTTAAAACTCAGTCCCTGTTTATCCTAAATTTATTGTAAATTTAAACATTTTCAGCAATGCTGCTAAATCTTAGTTGCTATAACAACCAGATTGCTTTGTGGTCACATGTTTATAATTTGTATAGATTTTATGTTTACCATTCAATCCAAAAGCAAAAACTTTAAAATCGCTAGTTGTGGTTACACTAGAGCCTATTCTCATCAGTTTCTTACATTTTTGAAGCCCCTGTAGAGCACCTGGAGCTCCCTTTTACTGAAGTTGGTCAGAGCTTCTAGCTGATCGAGGCCCTCTGGCCGATGGCACACCATGGTCATCTCCAAGTCATCATCAGCTTTGTCTGAAACAACAAAAACATACAGAAACAAACAGTCAGGTAACCAACCCAGACGTTTCCAGGGATGACGGTGGTAACAATCAGGTGATAATCAAATTTCTTTTGTTTGATTCCTGATTGGAAAATAATGGAATCTATTTATGTCTCACATGGCTAACACTGGCAGGATAGAACTTAAAAACTTTTATTATGGTGACATTAGTTACCATGGTCATACCCTTTGAACTTTTACACATTCTGACACCTCACAACTACAAACTTAGATGTTTTGATTGAGATGTTCTGTGATAGACCAACACAAAGCAGCACATAAAACTGATGCATGGTTTTCAAAATTTTAAGCAAATAAAAATGAAAAGGTGCTGCATTTGTTTTCAGCTCTACTGCAATTACAGCTACACGTCTTTTGGGCTCTACCAGCTCTGCACATCTACAGACTGAAATATTTGCCCTTGTTTTACTAACAAACAGCTCAAGCTCACCCAGATTGGATGCAGAGCATCTGTGAACAGCAATTTCAAGTCTTGCCACAGATGCTCGATGGGATTTAGGTCTGAACTTTGAATAGGCCGTTCTGACATGAATATTTGTTAACCATTTCAAAGTAGCTCTTGCTGCATTTTTAGGGTCATACACCAACATGAGCTGCAGATATCTGCAGCTCCTACAGAGTGGTGATTTCCCCGTCACATTGTGTTACCATACCATACCAGTTTATTTGTATAGCACATTTACACTCAGCATGAGAGCTGAACAAAGTGCTTCCCATGAAGTACATTGCAACACAATGAAATAAAACTGATTGACAATCAAAAGATCACAAAATAAAATCAAATACTAGATATAATCACAGACATGATCATAAAATCATAAAATCACAGACCAAAGGCCAAATCATAAAAATGAGTTTTTAAACGAGACTCAAAAGAGGTAAGAGATGGAGCCCGTCTAACAGCAGAAGTGCATTCCAAAGAGTAGGGGCAGCACACATAAATGCCCACTCCCCCCGTGATTTATATCTCATTCGGGGCGTGGAGAGCAGTAGGAGATCAGCGGACCTCAGTGAACGCCCAGGGACATAAGGAGCAAGCAGCTCAGAGAGATACAGTGGTGCCAGGCCGTTGAGAGCTTTAAATGTGAAAATTAAAATCTTAAAGCGAACTCGAAAAAGAACGGGAAGCCAGTGAAGCTATGCAAGGACAGGAGTAATATGACTACGGCGGCTGGCGTTTGTCAAAAACCTGGCTGCAGCATTCTGAACAACCTGGAGGCGAATCAGAGCCGCGACAGGGGTGCCGATTAGGAGAGCGTTGGCGTAGTCAAGGCGGGAGGTTATAAATGCATGAATCACTGACTCTAAATGCCTCCTCTTAAGGTTTGGTTTCAGACGTGTTAGTCCACACAACTGGAAGAAGCATGATTTTACCACAGCGTTTAATTGAGGAACCATTGAGAGACCACTATCCAATTTCACCCCAAGGCTAGTCACACAGCCTTTAAAATTGAGATCAGGAAAGTTCTGTGAAAGATTGACATTAGAGACACTTCGCAGGTCAAAAAGGGCTTCAGTTTTAGCCTCATTGAGCCGCAAAAAGTTAGCAGCTAACCAAGCTTTCACCATGGTCAAACCCTCCGAAAGCATGGAGGAAGCATTTGGTTTGTCCACTGCAACATACAGCTGGCAATCATCAGCATATATGTGGTAGTTGAGACCAAAGCTTTTCAGAACGTTACCAAGAAGGTCCCAACACAGAGCCCTGCGGGACACCCCAGTGCAGTGTTGTGGAATTGTATTGCGTACCAGACATTGTATTAAAAGGACAGATTAAGACAATATTCAGAAATTATATATCACCATCACAAACATACATTTTTTTATTCAGTTTAAGGCTGACACATCACATTATAATCACTGTGCCAGTTTTACTTAAATTGTCCACGTGATGGCGCAGTAGAGCAAATGAATCATCACAGTGTCTCGAATCATAAAACCAGTTGGATGGAAAGATTCAGTTCATCATGAGGTTTCATCTCACCATCACTAGTGACCATGGGCCTCTTGGAAGCTTCTCGGACCAGTGCTCTCTTTGATTGGTCTGTCAGTTTAGGTTGACGGCCATGTCTCGGTAGGTTTGCCATTGTAGCATTTTTGTATGATGGATTGAATGTTTTATAACCTAAATGCTTTAAACATATCTACAACTTTATCCCTGACCTGTCTGGTGAGTTCCTCAGTCTTCATGTTTGTTCAATAATGTTCTCCAAAAAAAACCTGGGCTGGGCCTGCATTCATGTTCATTAGCTGAACATGAATGCAGACTACACTCAGATTTTATTTGCTTAACATTTTAAACCCATGTATCACTTTCATTCCACTTCACAATTATGTGCTACTTTGTGTTGGTCTATCACAGAAAATCACAATTGAAAAAACTTTCTCAGTGGCCTAGTGGTATGAGTGTCCATCCTGAGACTGAGAGATCGTGGGTTCAAATCCACAGTCGGGTCATACCAAAGGCTTTTAAAAATGGGACCCAATCCCTCCCTGCTTGACACTCAGCATTATGGGGTTGGATTGGGGATTAAACCACCAAATAGTTCCCGAGCGCAGCCACAGCTGCAGCTCACTGCTCCCCTCAGGAATGGGTCAAATGTGGAGATGTAATTTCACCAGTGTGTGACAACTAATGGGACTTTAACTTCAACTTTAAAAGCATTTATGTTTGTGGGTGTGAGGTGTCAAAATGTGTAAAGGTTCGAGGGGTATGAATACTTTTGATAAGCGCTGTATCAACATTTTTGATCAAAACAAAACTAAAATGCAATAAAACAAATAAATAAAATTACAGTAATTATCTACATATATGGTTGGCACAGGGCAAAAACCAAGAAATGGATCATAAACAATCCCAGATATGTAATTTGTAAAAGTTGTTCTTTACATTTGTTCTCCAGAACAGTACTAAAGCTAACAATTCTTTTTTGTAAAAATCTATTCTTGTGAGAAAAAAAATACAAATTTCTTTGCAATAACTTTAAGTTACCACAGGGAGCGCTGCAGCCCTGGTTGGCCCCTACTTCCTGCTCCTAAATCCTTGTTGACATTTACTGGGTTTTTTTTTTTATCAAAAACACAGCATTTTCTTTAAATCAGGAAAGAAGATGAGAAAATGAAAGATGGAGGTGTAGAGTGAGGTCAGATGAGCAGCGCTGTGTTCGTCCTCTCTCCGGCCTCATCATTAACTACTCATTACTTTCCTTCCTGCAGGGGAGGGAGAAAGGACACAGCACTGACTCAACACACACGTGCCTATAGGTGAACGCCACAGTCAAACATGGCTCTCCTTTCTCACACGTCCACCCATCTTCACAGCTCACATGCTCCCTGAAGCAATTTAGAGCAATAATTATGCATACTGTTGTAACGGTGCATAATTTAATAGAAGTACTAATAAAAATTCAGAATATGATAAAGTGGTCATAACGTGGGGTAATGAAAGCTTGGAGCAAAAGAAGGAAAAGGATTTTGTGGAGTTTAGATAATAAAATGGTGTCTTTAATGAAGGCCTTTTCAGAATAAAACGTCTGTGTGGAAATCTCATCATCGATTTAAAACTTTCAACAAAAATCAATGTTTGGACTAAAACCACTTTAGGCAGCATGAAAGTCATACTATGCAACTTTTTCATATTTTTAAACCATTTTCTTGAGCCAGTTTGTGCTAAAATGACCCTTTACAGGGTTAATGAAATGTCACTCACACCCCCACCGCCCTCTGTAGCCAGAATATTGCACTTGCAACTTCAGAGTGGTGGTCTGGTCTCTGTTGGACTTAGTAAAGTGGAGCTGACATGCCTGGTGCTGCAGTCTGCTTCCAGCATGTTTCCTGCATGTTTTAGATCATGAACACAGCTGATTTGTTTGATTTAGTGATGAACCGCTCCTGTAGACACTAATGAAGGCTGAGGAGACATTTCAGCTGTTAGACTCAGGTGTTAAAAAGACAAACGCACAGCGAGGAGGAGAGTTTTACTTTTGTTTTTACTAACGAACATTTGGGGGTGCTAAAAGGATGCCAAAACTGCCAAGTGTGCCTTTAAACTTCACACTCTACCACCCGGATAAATCAGCTAATTCCTTGACGTGGCTGCACAATAATAAAGCAAAAACTAATATTTTTTCCTTTGTTGTAACGATTATGTATAAAACACTGGTTCACAGAATCAATTTAAGACAATTTACTGTGTAACCTGTTCAGGTTGTTATCGTTTAAACTGATTGTACTCTTAAAAGTCTCAGAAGAAAATAGTTTGAATGAGAAAAGCTGCAGTCTGAAGAAACAAGGCTTCAGCTGTAATCGAGTGTCACACAGGTTCACGTTGTTCTCCTCAATCATCGGCAATTTCCACAAATAGACATTTTTATCTGTGTGGCAAAACCATTAGTTGTTCGTAAAGCCTCATTACATCGACGACACTCCACTTGTGTTCTCTCAGTGAATCATGGGCACAAGGGTGGCACTTCACTCTGTAACTTCATCTCCTCGCTGACATCAACCTCAGTCATCAGGGTGACCTTTTCAGAATCTCTGAAGTCTCCCTCTTTATACGTCACATAAGATACGCTGACTTTTGTTGATGATTATGATCAAACATTTAAACAGCTGCTCTAGACTGGAAACCACAGCTGATGCTCTGAACTGTTGAGATCAAGATTAAATAATAATTTGTTACAAAATAAATTAAATATCACAATAATGATGAAGGTCATGTGCTTCATCAAACTGTTTGATAAGAGTTTATTGCATCATATGAGCTAGAAGCTCCATTTGTATAAAGTTCAGAGGCTGCACACAGGCTCACATCCCAAAACAGCACAAAGCACCACATAACACATCAGATCAGCACTTATAGAGACACGAGTCTGAAAACACCACTAAAGTCACCGTCACACTCCACGTGTAAAACAACAGAATAGAATAAAATAGAATAGAATAGACTTTATTGATCCCACAGTGGGGAAATTCACTTGTCACAGCAGCACCATCACTCAAAGGGTAATTAGAAGAAGATTAAAAAAAACAAGGATACATCTATATACACATAGAATGTCCAGTTTCATAAAAGTAGACATCCTAATAAGCAGACAGTAGATTTTTAACTGATGGAAGTAATATCGGATCATAATAAATGATCTAACCTGAATGACTTTATTTATGAAGATTGTGTCATTAATGTAGAACAATCAGATAATGGAAAAGTTCAGTGACATTAAATAAAATGCTTTGATTTATTTTATCATTAGTCATTTTTCTCAAGAAAATGAACCAAACATGTTTTACGTGAAGTTTTATGTTGGTTTTTGTGGATTAAACCTAGACTCAGTTCATTATTTGTACAAACGAGACAAAAAGCTCAAATTTATCAGAATAATATAAAAAAATAAATAAAGATGTAGATAAAATTCATTTTTTTGTTAAGCATCTCAGAGACACTTTATCAGCATTGCTTGCTGACTTCTTTACAAAACAACACGTTCTCAAGAGGATTCAGATAAAGTCTAAATTAAGAGTTAAAAGAAGAACATTTTTAAAACATTAAAATTCCACCATCTTTACTAGAAGTTTGTCCTTTGAGCAACGAAACGCTCCTGAAAGTTGATTAATTTGGCTTAATTTCAGGTTTTCTCATCAACATTTCCTTGACCGGTTTAATCTGACCTGGATTACAGCGTGAACACTCACCCTCCACTGTGATGACTCCCAGCAGGTGCAGCAGTTTGACGGCGGCGCAGCACAGCAGAATGATGGCTATAGTTTGTAAGCTGTTATCCGTCTGCTCCTCTCTTTCCATTTTCTTTACTTCCTCCTGTCCTCCTGGTGTTTTTTAATCCCGAATCTCTGTTTCTCTTTTCCTTTTGTCCTTGTTGTTGTTGGAATTCAGACCAAACTTCACATCTGACTTCCTTCCAGCTGACTAAACAGCAAACATCTCTCAGGAACTTTTAACTCCAGCCTGCTCTCTTTAACCGTGAGATCTGCTCTCACCTTCCTCTCTCTGTCTCTTTTTTCATCCCTCCATCTCTCTAGTCCCTGCAGCTTCTTTCTGCTGTGTCCCAACCTTCTCTCCATCCCAGTTTTCTCTGCCTTTGTTCCCCTCCACCCCTTGTGTCCCTGCTGCATTACCGTAGCTGTGTCCTCCACTCTTTGGGACTGGTTTTGACTAGAGGGTCCACTCTGATCACACTGGGACAATGGCAAATTCACCTTCAGCTCTACATCTTTATGACTTTGTGTGTTCATGAGCAGGTCAGCTTATGATTAATTGTTCCCATTTAAAGTCCGTCCACAGAAAATTATGTGTGACTTTTCTAACTAGACAATAGCAGCTGTTTTTGTTTTTTGCCTCTTTTGTGGAATTTGTTTCCAAATCAGTCATTTCTGAAACAAGATGCACTCTGATCTGAACAACATCTTACTGAGAACTGGAAACCAAACAACCAGCAGTAACCTCAAACAGCCACTAGAGGGCAGCAAGAAACAGGGAAAAAAGGGTCAGTTTGTTAACGCTACATATAGAAATCTGCAATTAATCATTAAACTGGATCTTTCGAGTCCTAAATGCCCAGTTTGTTTCCTTATATAAAAATGTAATGCCTTGTTTACAAACCAAATAAATCCCTGAAAACTGATGATATTCATAATTAACTTACAACAATAAAAATAGTTTTGAAACATTATTTTTGGGATAATGTCCTTTTTAGAATATTTATTGATTTTGCATGGCAGTCTTTACCCTATACAATCAATAAAACCTGTAATTTTATGGATTTTTTACAACTACCTTCACCCACTTCAGTTTCAGTTGAAATAATTCAGCTGTCAGAGAGATTTACCTTTAAACAGGTTTACATGTTCACATTTCAGACAGAAAAATGTCACTAAAGTAAAGCTGCAAGATGGATGGAAGCATTATTTAAAGGTGTGGAACACTAATCAATATATCTGCAGTGGTCTCTAGTAGGAATGAATGCCTTGTAACTTGTATTCTGGAGGAAACAAAGCTCCGGTGCAACTGTTTCAGGAAGTAGAAGTGAGCCACATCAGAGGAGAACTTCAGGCCCAATACTCACAATTCCACCCTTTGCACCCTTCAATTGCGCGTTCCCGGCCAGGGGTGCGAGTGCGTAGGGTGTTCCGATTCTCAAGTGCAGAAGGTGACCACGCCCCTTTTGCACCCTTGATCCGCACTTCGCCCAAGTCCACATCTATGCAGACTTCGGGCAAGGGTATTACCCACAATTCATCGATGCGTGGGAATTATGAGAAGAAGGCGGAGCAATGGCTCAAGTGCCTTTTCTGAAAATTTGTATGTTCAAATGAAATAAGTTAATTTTAAGACAATTAATGATATTTATTCATGCTCTGAATGTTTTAGACTAAGATTTAATATGGACAGCAATGAATTTAACTTTAGTCAAAAAATTGTTTGAAAGTTGTTAATAAAGATTTTTTTAAAAAGTAGCACAAACAGCGATCGGCATCCCAGCATGCGTCACGGTCGATGACGCAATCCTCCCTGTCCCAATTCGGCACACTTGTGTACTACGCACTCAAAGCCTTACTGCGCACCTCCTCTAAGTGCCCTCCACAAAAGGGCATAGGGCATAGGGGGCGCAGTGCAAGTATTGGGATTGGGCATCAGACGACAGAATTTGGAATGTTACTTCCTGATTTTTGGACATCTCTCCTCTGATTGGCTAGAAGAAACACGACGCTACCACTGACTCTGTTTGCTCTGCAATGTTGATTTTTTATCTCCACAAATAACTCAAGCCTGAAGGAGTTCTACCGTGTTATGGCGTTGCTAATGCTAACGGTTAGCTTCTACTAGCCAAGATGTTCTCTGCTGTTTCCTGGACGCTAAACCAACAACAGCCTTCCCCGTCGTGAGTCAAGATGGGTGAGTCCATGAATGTTAGGTGACAGTGTGACGTAGATCTGTCAGGATTTTCTAATCCTAGAGTTTCACCGTCTATTTTCTATCAGAAGCTAATGCAGGAGATAGGTGTAGGAGACTATTTTCATGTTCAGCCTGCATGAAAACCTCAGAGTGACCCATTATAATCAGAAATAATGATTAAAAATGTGTTTTCAGTGGTCCACACCTTTTGTTGTTAAAAATGACATAAAAATGCATCATTTGGACGAAAACAAAATCCTAGTATCACTGATGATCAGTAAGGCAGTGAAGTAAATAATCAGTTCACTTTGAGCCATTTTCTCTAGGAACTGACAGAAAACTCCTTTGACCTGACAGAGTGTTTGTTCTGTGTAAAGATGGTGTCCTTGATTGCTTTCCTCTTGCATAACAGCTAGTGCAAATCATCTTTAAGAAACAAGCTTTGGGTTTGGGAGTTTTCAGTTTATTTTCATCAGCAAAACCTCCAACAAGCTCAGCCCAAGCCAGTATTCCCTCAGGGCCTGCTGGTACGTGATAAACCTGCTCAAAATAAATCAGAAGAAGGTCCATCTGCTCCATCAAAACACTCACGCTCATTTCATCTCTGGGCAAAGCCTGTTGAAATGTATCTTTAGCACATTTTGTCCCAGTATTGATGTTTGTGAATCAAACATCAAAATCCTCTCAAACCTGGTAGCTCTATTTTATTTTTTCTACTTGGTTCTATTCTGTCTTTATTAATTTACTTTTTACCATGTTGAATGTTTAAAAATAAATCTGTTTGTCCAGAGGACATACATCAAAGGTCTGGCTATTTCAGAGGGAGGCAGATATCTAATTTCCTCCCATTCCACCTGAGGTTAGGAGGATGACTAACTATGAGCATCTTATTATAAAGTAAAAATCAGGACGCATCCTTCAACATAAACTGCATAAATGTATAGTTTGGTTGTGCAAAATCTGCAAGAAACTAAAGAAAACATGAATAAGTAACAGAAATGCTAGAATTCTTACTGATTTCAAAAGGTGGTGAAGTTTGCAGCATCTAAGCGTGCTTTGTTTATTTTTAACATCTAAACTCAGTCAAACAGGTCTTTGTTCCAGTTAAAATCACTCTGAAAAAAACCACTGCTCACCTGTTTATGTTCTGCAAACAAGTCTAGACCTTTTCATTTAACATTCCACGAGAATACACTTCTGAGATACTAAAATCAGGTCATCCCAGGCAGAAATCAGGAATCTGGCTGCATTTGTCAGGTTTCTAAATGCACATAGACTGAATCTGCCCCTGACTTGCTGCGTGGCGTAGACCCATCGATTAAATGATCATATTTAAATGTAACTGGTAAACAAAGCTGTGAATGCCAGGTGAACTCAGGTGGAGCTGCTGACTGTCTGACTGCAGGGGGCGCTGCTGCACCACCAGCTCTCCTACAGAGGTGTCACTCTGCAGGTCTGCTTCACTCACGGTTCTGAAATTACAGCAGCGGGACGATTTAATGTAGCGACACGAACAGCACTTCATCTAATTTCAGACATCTAGAAGATGCTCATCAGTGTAAACGCCACTATTTACATCTAATCAGGTTATCATGTGTTGTGTTGATCCACGCTGTCATTAAGCAGCAGCTCGTGTGTTTGTGGGAGGCACAAACATGTTAACTGCTGATATTCATTAAAACACTGTTTAGCAAGCTGACACCATGACAAGTTGTCAGTGAACTTCATTCTAACGAGTGAATGATTAAAAAAAGCTTCAAATGTTTCTACAAGTGGTTGAAACACAACAGAATGAGATGAGGAGTGCAGAAAAGGATGAGCTAATTAAAAACAAACAGAACAGCCTTGTGGGAGCTGCACGCTAAAGCCTTTTTGTGCCCGTAAACGCGCCACAAAACACGATTAAGCTCAACTGTTTACAAATGTTTCAAGGTGAAAATTAAACAGAAGCACTTTTCAGCGTGGATGGCAGTAATAAATCAAACGGCTAACCTTGGGACTTTTTTCTACTGAGGAGTCGAACATCCTCCTTGCTAATGTTCCATCTGCTCTAACTGCTTATTCTTCTCTTTTTAAACAGAATTTCCAGCCTTTCAAACCTTTCATTAAGATCTTTTTATTTAAAGAAACATCAGATAATTTTTTAGATATTGTATGTAGATATTTAACAGATTGCAACATGTTCTAATGTGTCATTTTACAACATATTCATCATGTTTACTAGACTGGATGAAACCGATTTGACTGGATAAACTGCAGAGCTGAAGCACTGCATGCTGGGTAAAGATGCTGAACATCATCTTCTTACAAGTGAGGAAAAAGGTCAAGCTTCTTTAGCGGGCTGAGACCCAGATCTTTGCTCTACTTGGCTGGAGGACCAGGCTGATCAGGAAAGGGATTTAGAAAAGGTTCAATAGGGGATTTTTGAAACTGAGGTTTAAAGCCACTGGCAGAGCAGGTCAAGTGTTCAAGAATCATTTTAATCATGACTAAATAACATTATTGTGAAGCTCAGAAACAATCATATCTGTCTTTTATTAACCTACAGAATCACTATTAAACACAGTGGGCTATACAAAGGATGGTAACCTTGTAAAAGTAAAACATTAATAAATAAAGATCTGCCTCCACATTTAAACACACAGCTTCAACATATCACCCACACGGCTTGGAATATGATGTTCAGCACCATGGACAGCTCATAAGAGAGATGCATTAAAAAAATCAATGTGTCATTATGAAAATAGGAACAATGTTGCAACCATTAAGTTTTAATACATAGAATAATTCACTAATTAACTTAACTCAGGCTGCTGTTAATTACATTAAAGAAATTTAAATATAAACACGAGTCAGATTAGAAATTCAGTTAGAAGCCTTTTGTTGTTTTGGGAATCTTTGTTATTTTTTCTAGCAGGATAACGGCTGCTATTGGTTACAAACCTGTTAAATTCAGCCACATAATGAAGGAAAACAGAAGAAAATGAATCTACAGACATGACAAAGGTACAAGAGACGAGTCTTGATTTTAATTAGTTATCAAGCAGAATAAGAAACGTGCCAGATGAACTTATGGCCTCTTAATAATGATCAATATGATTTTTACAATTAGTAACCATGTTCTCAAACCATCTCTCTCATATAGTAAATTATCATCATCATCATCAAATTTATTTATATAGCACTTTAAATGCAAACAATGTTGCCCAAAGTGCTTAATAAAAAATAAAAATAAAAAAATAAAAATACAATAAAATGACAGCAGTCAATTAAAAACATGAAATTAAAAACAAAAGTAAAATCAGACACAAAAAGATAAAAAAAACAGAATCACCCAGTCAACCCAAGGTGTTAAAAGATTTCGAATAAAAAAAAGTCTTCAGTATCTTTATAAAAGTAGCAACAGACGATGCCTGCCTAATATTGATTGGCAACGTGTAGAAAGACCTAAAACCTCTTCTCTGTAGCCGCGCCCTCGGGACATTCAATGTATGCTGGTCAGCCGACCTCAGCACACGAGATGGAACATAAGGCACGAGACGCTCAGAAAGATAGACAGGTGCAAGGCCATTTAAACAATTACAAGCCAGAACCAAAATCTTAAATTGCACACGAAACTTAACAGGGACCCAGTGTAGAGATGCAAGAACTGGTGTGATGTGATCAAATCGACTGGTTCCAGTCAAAAGACGGGCTGCAGCATTCTGAACTAGCTGCAGTCTGACAATACACCTCTGACTAATGCCATGGTAAAGACTATTGCAGTAATCTAGACGAGAAGTTATGAAAGCATGTATAAGCTTCTCCAAATTCTTCTTATTCAAAAAAGACTTCACCTTATATAGATTTCTCAGCTGAAAAAAAGTTCATTTGAACATGTTTCTATCTCAGCCTCATGTTTGCAGTAAATCAGATGTAGTGCTTACCTGCAACAAAGATCTCTGAGAAAAACATATTTTTATTATTAAAATTAATGTTTCTGTGAGTAACTAATTACTTTTCTAATGAAAATATATTACCTCATTTAGTGCATTAGAATGAACCATTGGCAGCAAGTTTTTACACAGGAGAGACGCCCATTAAAAGCCATAAAATATACATTAAGAGACCTGTTCAGATGCAATGAAGAAGAACCTGCTGTTTTTTCAGTAATGCTAATTATGCAAATCTCTGGGTTTACTGTTGATGTTTTTATTTGAACTCATTCTAAGTAAAGCTTTTTAAACAGACTTTCCCGTAAGTGCACAGGTGACAGTCAGTGAAACAAATCAGTGTTGTTAAAAATGCTGAGAACAAAATGTGATAAAAACGCAGATAAAAGAAGATTTAAAAGCTTGATGCAGACACCACTGGGTACAGTTAAAGGCTGTGTACAGCAAGAAATTATTTTATGTAGTTATAACTGTGCTTCTTTTACAAATAAATTGCTTGTGGCAGAATATTTTTACACTGTGGAGTTATCTGAAAAATCCCAGTGCCTGTATATACAGTGAGGGACAAAAGTATTTGAACAACCTGCATGGAGGGGTCTGAAATCCACATTGGAAGTGCATTCCCACTGTGACAGACAGCATTTAAATAAAGAATTTATTTGTACTGCACTGCTGTACATAAGTATTTGAACACCTTTTGAACACAGTGTTAATATTTGGTGCAGAAGCCTTTGTTTGCAGTTACAGAGGTCAAAGGTTTCCTGTTGTTCTTGACCAGGTTTGCACTTCAACAGGTATTTTGGCCCACTCCTCCACACATCTCGTCTAGATCTGTCAGGTTTCAGGGCTGTCGCTGAGCAGCACAGAGTTTCAGCTCCCTCCAAAGATTTTCTATTGGATTTAGGTCTGGAGACTGGCTAGGCCACTCCAGAACCTTGACGTTCTGATGGAGCCACTCCTTGGTTATCCTGGCTGTGTGCTTCAGGTCATTGTCATGTTGGAAGTCCCAGCCACGACCCATCTTCAATGCTCTGACTGAGGGAAAGAGGTTGTGGCTCATGACCCCATTCATCCTCTTCCTATTACAGTCCAGTCGCCTTGTCCTCTTTGTAGAAAATCATCCCCAAAGCATGATGTTTCCATCCCCATGCTTCACAGTAGAGAGGTTTGCAGGTTCGATCCCAGCTCCCCCCACAGAATGCTGCTGTTGTGTCCTTGGGCAAGACACTTAACCCACCTTGCCTGCTGGTAGTGGTCGGAGGGACCGGTGGCGCCAGTGTACGGCAGGCCTCGCCTCTGTCAGTGCACCCCAGGGCAGCTGTAGCTACATTGTAGCTCATCACCACCAGTGTGTGAATGTGTGGATGACTGATTGTGTTGTGAAGTGCCTTGGGGGGTTGTAGAACCCTAAGAAGGCGCTATACAAATACAGGCCATTTACCATTTACCATTAGAGATGGTCTTCTTGGGATGCAACTCCTCCTCCTTTTTCCTCCAAACACGGCGAGTGACGTTAAGACCAAAAAGTTCTTTTTGTTCTCATCTGATCACGACTTTCTCACACACCTCCTCTGGATCATCCAGATGGTCGTTGACAAACTTCAGACGGGCCTGGACGTGTGATGACTTGAGCAGGGGAACCTTCTGTGACATGCATGATTTTAAACCATGACAGCGTAGTGTTCTACCAACCATTGAACCTGTGGTCCCAGCTCTCTTCATGTCCTTGACCAGCTCCTTCTGTGTAGTTCTGGGCTGATTCCTCACCTTTCACATCATCAGTGATACCCACCAGGTGAGATCTTCCATGGAGCCCCCGTCTGAGGGAGAGTGACAGTCGTCTTTAGCCTCTTCCATTTTCCAACAGTTGATCTATTTTCATCAAGCTGCTTTGCAATTGCCCCAGAGCCCTTTCCAGCCTTGTGGAGGTTCACATTTCTGTCTCTGGTGTCTTTCGACAGCTCTTTGGTCTTGTCCATGGTAGTAGGTGGAGTCTGACTGACTGTGGGGTGGACAGGTGTCTTTAACAAGCTCAGACAGGTGCTACTAATTTAGATTAATAAGTGGAGTAGAGGTGGACTTTATAAAGGCATAGTAACAGGTCTTTGAGACCCAGAATTCTTGCTGATTGCCAGGTGTTCAAATACTTATGTGCAGCAGTGCAATACAAATAAATTCTTAATTAAATTTTTTCATAAAAATCATAAAATGTGAATTCCTGATTGTTTTTAAACACTGTCTCTCTCAGTGGGAATGACTCCTCCATGACTTCTAAGAGGGACAACTTGCTAAATAACAGGGTGTTCAAATACTTATGTTCCTCATTGTAATCATGCAACAAGTGAATGAAGCAAAAACGTAAAAGTTAATTTAAACGGCACAGAAACAGAAAACAAGAGCAAACGTGGTGGTTCTGGTGGACATCAGATGAAAACAGTGGTGCCATAGATATAGATATAAAGGTTTAATAGGATGCTTATTAGCAGGTGCTTTTTAAAATGTTTGCTGTTTTCTTCTCATCACCAGTCTTCATGACACGTGACATACTTGTTACTTCCTGTAGTCATCTCTAAACTAATTTGTTCTCCCATTAAAAGACTAAAATCCATATTTCTGACTTGTGAACAACTTTAAAGACGAGGAGGAGGGTTGGGCCTATTCAGAATAATGAGATTCACGTAGAGCGAGGAACAAGCTAGCTGACAAACATGAGCGGCGTGAGGAAGAGCAGCTGCTGTAAACAGAGAAAACTTTGGCAGAAACTCTTTTGACTTTACGCAGAAGAAAGTCACCGAGCAGCAGGATCTGTTTGCTGTGTGTATTAAGATGCATTATTTATAGGATGCATGTTGTTCTCTCCTGCTTTAAACTGAACTACAAAGACTGAAATCTTATTCCGTCTGTATTAAAACAAAAGCTTGAGCCAAAACATTCAGGTCTGCATGCAGGAGCCACAGTCCAGACCTCAGCATGAAGTGTGAATATAGTTAAATCACCATGGAGGAGCTGTCATTATGTCATTATGAACTTTGTTTTTGTTTAATTAAGGTACAGGAAAAATCAAGGCCTGGCTGTGCTTTGAAACGGATTAAAACTGTAAAGCTGCTGCAGAGTCTGAATAAAACCTTTTTTCCTTTTGACAATAAGAACTGAAAACTACGTGAATGAGAGCAGCTCTACTGGAAATTAATTATGAAGATAACGTGTGAGCTCAGCGAGGACGTGAACAGATCTACCAACATTTAACTACTTTTTTATTTACAGAAACTTTTACTCATGAAATTTTGATAAATGAGGATGAGCGAGTTTATTTTGGGACTGTGGATTGAGATTAGAACGTTCAAACGGTGAACTACACTCATAAATTATTCAAATTTATTCTGGAACTGAACTTTGAGCTAGCCCCTTTTAGGAGTGAAATTACCCAGCGCTGACATGGACTGAAGCAGGATAGCGTTCATGTCCAGCTAGAAAACGTTTAGACTGGAGCTCCAGACTTAAACTTTCCTTTCAAACTTCATTATCCTCACGCATCACCGTCTTTCTGATAAAATAATATCAACTCCACAGGAATACGTATCGTCTTGCTCTGACTCTTATTAGTAACAACTGCTGTTTTGAGCCACAGAATCTAGTTTAACATGTCGTCAACACATCGTCATCTTTTTGCACCCAGTAAGCCCTTCAGTCGGTGACATTTTGAGGCTAAATCAAAGAGACATAGGTAGGAGGATGCTGAGGTTGGAGCCACCAGGTAGGAGGCTGAGAGGAAGACTAAAAAAGAGATTTATGGATGCGGTGAAAGAGGACATGAAGTTAGTCGATGTGAGGGTAGAGGATGGAGAAGATGGAGACAGATGATTAGCTGTGGAGAGCCCTAAAGGGGCAAAATCAAACAGATTGTTAGAAGAAGTCTTCACTCATGAGCTTCATTCTTTTATTCAACACATCTCTAATTGGAAGAGGCTCTATAGATGACTTATAGATACACTTGAACAGGACCAGAGACCAAATGGAACTACATCAACATTTAAGATTCACCACGTCAGCTCACACTCACCAAAGGGACTTTCTAGATATGCTAGAAACAAAAAACAACTAATTTACAACTACTCTTAAAAGCAAGTGACACAAACTTTATTCCAATCATCCAACGTTTATTAAGAAGAACCTTCTTTCATCACGTTCAACACATATCTGCAGCTCTGATGAGGAGTTTAATTTGCTAACCTGAAGAATTGTTTCAGACCAAGGACGTGTTAGGATTTGAAAAAAGGAGACACATTTTCTAATATTTCTCAAGGTGCTCTGATATTGATTCTGATCCATCACTGAAAGCATGTTTTTATAAACCTCCTGGTTTTGTTCACAAGAGACCCCCTAACCTACATAACATGTTGGTCAGATGATCAGACCTCCCTCCTCTGGCTCTGCCTCATTCTCTCAGTTCTTTTCCTTCTGCATATGATCCATGGTGATATTATCATCATTGTAACTATAAATACTAAACATTTAATCATCCTACAAGCTAAATAAACTATATCAAAGGCATCAGATCACGTTCTACGACCAAGGTTGTCTACATGTTGAAATGTCCTTGTGACCTGGTTTATGTGGGTAATACTCCATCACTGAAGACATCGCTGAACACTGCAGTGCTGTGAGACGACATCCAGTGGCTTCACATACGTTAGTACTAAAACTTTGACACGTGGGGGCAGTTTAGACGGATTACTCCATAAACGAGGACTTTTCTTCATAAACACACTTTATCTCTACAAGGAGGAAGAGTTTGAAATTAGCAGCTATTTTCCTGATTCATGTTTATGTTTACAAATACAAATACACTGCCTGGCCATAAAAAAGTCGCCACCAAAAACAATCACACACTATTATTTAGCTGGACCACCTTTAGCTTTGATTACGGCACACATTCACTGTGACATTGTTTCTATAAGCTTCTGCAATGTCACCAGTGTTGCATTAATGTTTCACCAAGATCTTGCATTGATGATGGTAGAGTCTGACCGCTGCACAAAGCCTTCTCCAGCACATCCCAAAGATTCTCAATGGGGTTAAGGTCTGGACTCTGTGGTGGCCAATCCATGTGTGAAAATGATGTCTCATGCTCCCTGAACCACTCTTTCACTATTTGATGAATCCTGGCATTGTCATCTTGGAATATGGCCGTGCCATCAGGGAAGAACACATCCATTGATGGAATAACCTGGTCATTCAGTATATTCAGGTAGTCAGCTGACCTCATTCTTGGAGCACATCCTGTTGCTGAACCTAGACCTGACCAACTGCAGCAACCCCAGATCATAGCCCCGCCCCCACAGGCTTGTACATTCAGAATTTTTTCCGCCCACATTTCTTCCTCGAAGATGATGGGTCCCCACTCTCCTTCCAGATTTTAATAATGCGTTGGACAGTTCTGAACCCAGTTTTAGTTGTTTCTGCAATCTCCTTAGATGTTTTCTCTGCTTGATGCATGCCAATGATGTGACCCTTCTCACACAGACTAACATCTTTTCCACGACCACCAGATGTGTCTTTCCACATGGTTGTTTAAGAAATAAGAAGCAACTCATTGCACCAGTTGGGTTAAAAAACTTGTTGCAGCTGAAAGATAATCGCCCATGCAGTAATTATCCAATAGGAGGCTTGTACCATATTGCTTAGTTAAATCCAGGTGGTGACTTTTTTTTTTGACCGGGCTGTGTATTTTCCATGAAGTATTATGGTTCACATTTTGTGGTATTTGTAAGTTGTTGTATTGTTTTAAGAGTCTTGTACAGGGTGCAGCTCTGCGTTAGTATTCATGATGGTTTTCTCTGAATATTGATTGTGATCGTTACGTTATAATAATATGAAATTGTTTTGTTTTCTACACTTTTAATTATTTGTTTTTGGATATTTTCTTTGTGTTTTCTGTTATTTATAGTGGGATGCGAACATTTGGGCAGCCTTCTTAATTTTCATAATTTTCCTGTATAAATCCTTGGTTGTTATGATAAAAAAATCAGTTAAATATATCATATAGGAGACACACACAGTGATATTTGAGAAGTGAAACAAAGTTTATAGGATTTACAGAAAGTGTGCAATAACTGTTTAAGCAAAATTAGGCAGGTGCATAAATTTGAGCACTGTTATCATTTTATTGACTCCAAACTCTTTAGAGCTAATTATTGGAACTCAAAATTGGTTTGGTAAGCTCAGTGAGAGTGATGCAGAGGAAGTCTTTTCTCCTCCCACAGCACAAACAGAGCTGCTTGAGGTGCTAAAGCACATTTAGACAAGCCAGCTTCATTTTGGAATAAGGTGCTGTGGACTGATGTAACTAAAACGAGTTATTTGGGCATAACAAGGACGTTATGCATGGAGGAAAAAGAACACAGCATTCCAAGAAAAACACCTGCTACCTACAGTAAAATATGGTGGTGGGTCAATCATGCTGTGAGGCTGTGTGGCCAGTGCAGGGACTGGGAATCTTGTTAAAGTTGAGGGATGGATTCCACTCAACATCAGCAGATTCTGGAGACCAATGTCCAGGAATCAGTGACACAGCTGAAGCTGCACCGGGGCTGGATCTTTCAACAAGACACCGACCCTAAACACTGCTCAACATCTAAGACATTCATGCACCTGAATGAACTAGAGATGTTTTGTAAAGAATAATGGTGCAAAATACCTTCAACCAGAATCCAGACTCTCATTGGAAGCTATAGGAAGTGTTTAGAGGCTGTTATTTCTGCAAAAGGAAGATCTACTAAATACTGAGTTCATTTATGCATCTGCCTAATTTTTGTTTAAACAATTATTGCACACTTTCTGTAAATCCTTTAAACTTCATTTCACTTCTCATATATCACTGTGTGTGTCTCTTATATCGTAACAACCAATGATTTATACAGGAGAATCATGAATATTAACAAGGCTGACCAAACATTCGCATCCAACTGTACAGTCGTGGCCAAAAGTTTTGAGAATGACACAAATATGGGAAATTGGAAAAGTTGCTGCTTAAGTTTTTGTAGTAGCAATTTGCATATACTCCAGAATGTTATGAAGAGCGATCAGATGAATTGCATAGTCCTTCTTTGCCATGAAGGCCTAAATCAATAACTTATAGGATCATCAAGAACTTCAAAGAAAGAGGTTCAATTTTTGTTAAGAAGGCTTCAGGGCATCCAAGAAAGTCCAGCAAGCGCCAGGATCGTCTCCTATTGAGGATTCAGCTGTGGGAGTGCCACCAGTGCAGAGCTTGCTCAGGAATGGCAGCAGGCAGGTGTGAGCGCATCTGCACGCACAGTGAGGCGAAGACTTTTGGAAGATGCCCTGGTGTCATGAAGGGCAGCAAAGAAGCCACTTCTCTCCAAAAAAAAACAATCAGGGACAGATTGATCTTCTGCTAAAAGTATGGAGAATGGACTGCTGAGGACTGGGGCAAAGTCATATTTTGTGATGAAACCCCTTTCCGATTGTTTGGGGCATCTGGAAAAAGGCTTGTCCGGAGAAGAAAAGGTGAGCGTTACCATCAGTCCTGTGTCATGCCAACAGTAAAGCATCCTGAGACCATTCATGTGTGGGGTTGCTTCTCATCCAAGGGAGTGGGTTCACTCACAATTTTACCCAAAAACACAGCCATGAATAAGGAATGGTACCAAAACACCCTCTGACAGCAACTTCTTCCAACCATCCAACAACAGTTTGGTGAAGAACAATGCATTTTCCAGCACGATGGAGCACCGTGCCATAAGGCAAAAGTGATAACTCAGTGGCTCAGGGACCAAAACGTTGAAATTTTGGGTCCATGGCCTGGAAACTCCCCAGATCTTAATCCCATTGAGAACTTGTGGTCAATCCTCAAGAGGCGGGTGGACAAACAAAAACCCCACTAATTCTGACAAACTCCAAGAAGTGATGATGAAAGAATGGGTTGCTGTCAGTCAGGATTTGGCCCAGAAGTTGATCGAGAGCATGTCCAGTCCAATTGCAGAGGACTGAAAAAGAAAGACCAACACTGCAAATACTGACTCTTTGCATAAATGTCATGTAATTGTTGATAAAAGCCTTTGAAACATATGAAGTGCTTGTAATTATATTTCAGTCCATCACAGAAACAACTGAAACAAAGATCTAAAAGCAGTTTAGCAGCAAACTTTGTGAAAACTAATATTTGTGTCATTCTCAAAACGTTTGGCCACGACTGTATATGCTGTCACATGTTTGCATGGCTATTTAAAGATGGTGACTCTGTATTTAGAGTTTTAAATGGAAATGTTAGTATTGGGAGCTTGACAGTACAAATCTGTTTTTTATTATTATTTAATTGATCATATTTCTGATCTTGCAACAACTTCAAGTGGATTTTTAGATGTTGTTTGTAGATCATTTTGCTCCCAAACATCCAAAACCAACATCCTAAATGTCCCAATGATGTTTAATTTAATTATACCAGCTGACTTTGAGATGCAGGCCTTCATAAGCAGCTGCATCACCTTCTGGTTCTTCAGAAAACCTCCTTTAGAGCACATAAAAGTGCTGTCGGTAGATTTTGGAGTTCTTGTAGGTCACATTTTGCAAAGTTTTCACTAAACAGGTGAGATCTAAAAACTTTCATAAGAACAATCTGCAAGTTTAGCAGGTGAAGAAGTGTTAAATAAAACCAACCTAGAAAGCCGAGTTGAGAGCTCACTTTCATCCATCATGAGCTATTATGAGATCCAGAGCCTGGCAGTGACCGAAAGCATTGAAACCCATAAAGGGTGGCCTAAAATGTGTGTTGCTCTCTGCTGCCAGAGCCTTTTGTCTGAAACGTTCTGCTTTTTTTCTAACTGCTACATCTTCCAGCACATATAGTGTCACCTCTCTCTCTCCATTCTCTGTCTTCTCCATTTCTAATCTCTCACCCTCTGCCAAACTCTCAGGTTGCCACTCTTCCTTCTCTTACAGAGTCCTGTAATCCTCACCAATGAGTGTATGATTTGCATAATCTGAATTAGTTTAATCTGCCATCCTGGACACGGTGGAACAAGGTTTTGCTCCACCAGCCAAGAGCTTCATGAAGCTGCAAAGGAGCCTTATTGTAAAATATAAAATGTCATTCTCAACATTTATAATTACACCATCAGATGTTCAGTTTGAGATGTATTTGTCATGAAAACAATCTAAATCAGAAGATGAGAGCCTGTCCCACACCGGCCTTTGCGTGGTTCACTGAAAGTCTCAGTTCTGCACTGAAACACTAAAAACTTAAACACATCATTTCAAGAATCATTGAGAATCATAATAATAATAAAGCAGCCATGTGTATAAAACAATGCTTACGCACTCATAAACACATCACCATCAGTCCATGAAGGAGACGTGAAGAGATGGAGGGTAGCTGCAGCATTAAGGTAGAAACACACACACACACAGGAAACTACACAGAGTCACTTCCTCACATTTGTGTGTGCCACTGTTGATTATATTTGGGAAGAGTGAGTCAAGTACAACTCATTTAGTCACACTGAGCAGTGTGCCAATATTGATTTTTGAGTAAATACACGTCTAGACTCAAAATCTGCAGGAATACATATGCCACTCTCAGAAACACGCACACACACACACGGCTAGATGCCAAGGGATGAAGATGGCTTAATAAGCACTCACACCAGCTAATGAGAACGTGGGTGATGGAGACAAGGAGTAAATGAGAAGAAGACAAGAAGCACAAAAGAACTAGAAGTGAGGTTTTGTGTTGAAGAAGACTCCAGGAGCAGATTGTGAAGGAAGCATGTGGGAGAAAAGTGAAAGAAAGATAAAAAGGAGAGAAAAGGGAGGAGGAGAGAAGGTGAAAGCAGCAGGGACAAACAGAAATGCAACAATGTAAAAAAGCTGAGTGAGGTATAAGGACTGGAGGAGAAACTGTGGGACGGGGGAAGGCAAGGAGATAAATCCAGGACTGATAGGACATTGCTGCAGGTAGGATGTGAGAAAGAAAAACACACAGAGAGAAAATTCACCCGGGAAAAAAGGAAAATGAAAGCAGCAAGAAAGCAAAAACCCTCAAATTCATAATTAAACCATTGAATTTACTGCCTTTGAAAGTCATTTTGCCCAAACCTTGAATATGTATTCATGCATAATCTGACACAACATGGCCGCATCTCATGAGATCAGTTAGAACTCAGATGGGATGGGTGGGACTCTCAGCTACAGATACAGCCATTTTTGAGTTGGCTCAAACAGATTAGCTGTAGAGGCTACATGAGGCTGGGTTGACTCCAAACCTGACTTAATTACAGATGCACGTTCAATAATTACTTTCTGAGAGTTTCAATAAAATTGTTTTTATCAAGAGATTTTTGCTAAAAATCAGGCAAATTAATAAACACGGACAAGCAAAAACATCCCTGCTCACCTCTAAAAGACAAAGGGTGAAAAACGAAGTATTAACATGCAAAAGATGTGCGTGCGTGTGTGCGTAACATGTAGTAATTTAGCCCCCACACTCTTTCAGGTTCACGTCACTTTGATGATCCCAGGTCAGTGATCTGCACCACGCAGTGCCTACGTTTCCTGCTGCACTAATCCCACATAAAGCCAAAGAATGATGCTGAGGTAACACCACCAGAATTACAAACAACCCCCCAAATGGCTCAAGCTCTGTACCCCATTCTTTTGCGTTGTTGCAGAGCCATTAAGGGAATTAAAAAATAAAAAGGGCTTGTTTTCATTTGCAGAAAGAGTCGCTTTGACGCATTTCCACACTGCCATTGCTTCTAAAGCCACCTATTTTTTCAAAATAGCTGCAAATTTCCGCCTTGGCTGTTCAACACCCTTGGGGAAGGTGTTTGGGCTTGTAGAGGAGAAAGAAGCTTATTCAGACAGATCAAACCAGCCATATGCGCTCACTTGGAAAACATCCTGTATGGTCTAATTTGGACTGAAAGCTGATAACAGCCTGCCTCAAGACATACGCTTAAATGACTGCACACTCTTAATGGGGGATATTTTCATCCTGGCTCTGATTTCCTGTTTTATTGTGATAATTTACTCACTGCTTGGGTTTGGAGACATTTTTTCTAAATATGGTTTTTAGTATTTTAATTTTATAAAGGAGAAACAAGGTAACAAGCAACAGGTTTTCATGGGAAAAACCTCTCTGTGTGGTTTGATCTGCACAGTTTTATCTCTCGTTCCGTCTTCTCTCACATGGCATTGATTTACTTTAAGAACCCCAATCTCATCAACCCCCCCACCCCCGACCCCCTCCCACCCTAAAACCGACATCTTTTGTTGCCATGGCTACCATGCTTCCAAGGTAACAGCGAGACCGAAAAGCAGTGTGTGAGCAGAGTGACAAATACCTTCGACATGTGAGTGTTTACCAGCATTCACTAGCGTCTCACACACACACACGCACGCACACGCACACACACACACATTTTCTGGAGACTCTCACTGACATGAGGCACTCACTTCTGCATGACACCTGAAAATCTTAATCTGCATTTCAGCAGTTTACAGTGAGGGGTTTTCTCCCACAGAGGTGATCAGAAAGAGACATTCAGGTGCATGCACACACACACACACACTCACAGAGTCAGATACAAAAGAGTCATGTCTTACTTTTCTCCACCTGTTTGCTGTGTTAAAGAGCAGGATAGCATGCCAGTGGACAGACTAAAACTTTCCTGCTGAATAAACAGATGCAGCTTCTCCTCTGAGAACACCTGTTGGTTTCTCTCTTGTCCTTTTTAATTAAAATGCATCCAAACAGAAGCACCAGCAGATATTAATCTTTGCTTTGCAGCCTGCGTATGTGCTCTGTGTATTTGTTCTGGTGTGTGTGTGTGTGTGTGTGTGTGTGTGTGTGTGTGTGTGTGTGTGTGTGTGTGTGTGTGTGTGTGTGTGTGTTCCCTCACCGCTGGACAGCCTCCTCTGCTTGGTCTGCATGGTCAGTGTGCCAACCACAGCCCCCATGTTTTGCCGCTGTCGTCGTGGAAACAAGTGTGTCTGGTTGCTGAAGTCTGTATCTCTTTGTCACGTGTTAGGACAGCTACAACGCACACTCCCGCGCCCTCGTTCTTCCTCCCCTCATCCTCTTCTCCTCCTCTCTCTCAATGGCTGCTCTTGGCAGAATCCCTCTCTCCGTCATCCCTCCTTTCATGCTTTCTCTCTCCATCTCACTATACTCTCTCTCTGTCTTTCTCTCTCACCCCCTTTTTCTCCCCACACTCCTCCAACCTCCCTCCCTCCCTGTTCTTTGTTTTCCGTCTGGGGTTGTACCCTCCCTCTCTCTTCCCTCGCTCTCTGTACATATCTATCACCCTCCCACCTTCTCTGGAAGCCCAGAGCCTGAGCCGAGCATCAGTAATTCAGTATGAAATCAGCAGGATGTTGATTCACTAAATTATGAATCAATATGAGTGTACCCCTGATATGATAACACCGTGTGAATCACTCTGCATGAAAACAACAAACGTTCTCCGGTACATTTGCTGCCCTAAAAAAAGCACCTGTTTCCCTCTGATGGAGAACAAATATGCAGATAGACTGAATACTGATCAGAGAGGCAGCTATAAATTACAGGCTGATGGAAAAACACATGAATGTGATAGAAACAGGAAAAGGCTGCGAGCTGCATTCTCCATGCAAAGGCCACTTTAATCCATCAACACCTCCACCCTCTCCATCCGTCTTCTCTGTTCATTCATCCACAGTGTCTGGACATTTTCATGCACAACATGGATAGAGAGATGAAGAGTGTGTGTTTGTGCATGCGTGCATGTGTGTGTGTGGGAGGTGTGTGGGGGGGGTTGAATCCTGAGGCAGGATAAAAACATGAAAGAGAGATGTGCATGCAAAAAAGTCTTTAAGTCAGGGATGTGAGAAGAGAGAGGGATTAAAATATGGAGAAGCTACTGAGATGTTTAATACAGCAGAAACAGAGGGATCAGATATCACAGTAAAAGTGTGTGTTCGATAAGACCAGAACACACACCAGCGTGGATGAACCTAAAAACAGGAAAGAATAGATAACACGTTTTTATAACAGGTGTAGATGGTTTCTGTGAGAACTGGCAACAAGACCCACTCAGACTCCAACATTCAGAATTTTCTCCAAAAGATCATCAGAAATCTGCTCTTGTATTTCATAATTAAAATGCTGCACTGCACAGTTGTTTGACCGTAAAGTTTCCTTTAGCTCTCCCAGAAACGTTATAGCAGCTTTTTTCTTTAGAACTAAGTTTTTTTGTTGTAATTTTGCACTGAATTGCTAGATTATTAATGTGTGTAGAACAAAAATGTATGAACATTAGTGAAAAAAATTCAGTCCAGTACTAAACACTCTTCTCAATGATGAACATGGGATTTCATTCAGCTCTGTTGAACCACTAATGGGTTGAGGATGAGGAGCTTTTATTCATAAAGCCCTTAAAGGAGACATATTATGACTTTTTTTCCTAAGTAATAATAATAGTTCTGTGGTCGATGCAAAACATGTTTGTGAAGTTCTTTGCTCTAAATCCCTCTCACATGAAGCAAGATGTTTTATTCTTGAAAGGTTCAGTACCTTCCAGAATGAGCCGTTTCAGGACTCTGTCACTTTAAGAAAACAAGCTGGAGCTGGCCACGCCCACCTATCCCACGCTCAGGCTGCTATAAGCTAAGAAGCTCCGACATCTGGCTGTTCCTCCAGCAGAAGCTCTCTCAATAGCTACATTTACATGCGCCAAATTTCCCCTATCCGATTCAAATCTTGGTTGATCCCAAATCTCTGTTCACATGGACACTAACTGAAACGACCCGATCATGCCGTGAGTATACATGCACCAAGCATTCAATCAGATTAAATTGGTTGAGCATGCGCAGAGTTGTCTTTCCCAGAAAAAAAATTGTAAACAAACGCCGTCTTGTCCGCACGTCTTCTGCCACTCAGCTTGACCTACCTGGCTCTGCAGTCTGGCTCCAGCATGTTTGCTGCATGTTTTAGATCATGAACACAGCTGATTTGTTTATTTTAGTAATGAATCACTCCTGTAGAAACGAATTAAGGCTGAGGAGCCATTTCAGCAGTTAGATTAAGGTGTTAAAAAGACAAAAGCACAGCGAGGAGAGATAAGTTTTACTTTCGGTTTCACCAACGAACACTAGGGGGTGCTAAAAACCAGCCAAAACTGACTAGTGTCCCTTTAAATCCTCACCAGATTTGGCTCAAATGATTTTCAGACGCTGGCAAACAACCCAGCTGTATGTTTTTATGATTTTAAACTGTCGCCAGTGTAATTAGAATGAAAATTTGTTTTAAAAATATAACTAAACCAGATCAATATAATAATTAGACCATCCTGGCCCAGTAAAACAAGTCTGGCCAGTTTGAATGAACATGAGACACTCTGAGATGAGCTGTATTTGGCATGAAAACATCAGCAGAAAATAAGATTTTATCAGTGTGGGACAGCTGGGAATCAGACTCATGGTGAACAATGCCACTATTATAAAAGCTTCTAGGAAAAGTGATGGATCCACCAACATCTCTGGCTCCTCCTCATGTTTCCCGTGTTGTTCCGGGGAAGTTTTTGCTGTGTGGCAGGATTCACTGTCCTGCTGGGGAAGGCATCTGCCATCAGGGAGGGCTGCTGCCATGAAGGGGGTGAATGATCTGCAGCAACATTTAGGTGGGTGCCAAAATACTGTTTCTGTGAATGAGCTTAGAGCCTCCAGCCCAAAACAAACGTAACTCACTTCAATTAGAAATGTCTTGGATGATTTAAGTAGCTTTGTGGGTGAACGTTGATTTGGATTGACTCAGTTGTAGATGCACTTAAAAATAAATTTCAGCAAATGTCATTAAAAATTCATCCAGTGGTTCATGAGTTGTTTTGCTAATGAACACATAAGCTAACGTGTTTTTTCCTGCCTTTGAGATGTGAAAAGCCATTATAATATCCCAAAGTTTCACTTTCACTCTAATTTCACAAATTTATTCCAGAGAGTGAAACATTTCAAGCATATGCCTGCTTTCCTAACAAAGTTTTCAGTGTTTAATTTGAACAGCAGACAGGCTGGCTCTTCATTTAAAGCCATCTGGTGGAAATATTTCTCGTGCAAATGTAGCAGCGACTGAAGAACCATGAGTGGATGGTGAAGAAGGAGGAAAGTGTAGCTGTTAGGAAGCCATAAGGGGAGTCAGTGGAAAAGACTTTGCTTGGTGAATTCAAAATCTGCAATCTGCTTCTATGAAAACGGGTTCATGAGTGCTCGGATGTGTTTTTTTTTCTTCACAACAGTGAGAGAGACAGAATGGACCACAGTGGGGAGCGATCTTTTCACCCTGCCTACACACACACACACACACACTTCCACAAACAGAGAGAGGAACACACATATGGTCACACACACTGTACACATTTGCTGACCCTGGGCAGAAAGAACGATCGTGGGCCGAGGTCTCTGTGGACTCTAGTAGTGTCCCGCTGACATGCAGCACCAAAGATCATGTCCTGCTACACAAACACACACAAACACACACTTCCTGTTCCGGTTCACTGCTGGCGTTTATATTTACAAGCTATCAAACATGTTTATCCCCATCTTGGCTGCCCTCTACTTCATCTTTAGTCTCTAACAATAAACATATACGTCTCTCTCCATCTATGAAGCCATCTTCCTATACGCTGATTCACCTTTCGCTAAATCTCTCCCTATAAATCTCTGTGCCTGTATGGGAGTAATGTTCCCGTCGTTTCAAACACACTTCTCTGCTTGTTCCAATCTCAAATCTCAATCTCCCTGCGGTGTCTGACAGGCCCATTTCCACACTCTGACAGAAATGTTTCTCCATCTAGTAATCATTTTAAAGTCTGTCTGTGGAGCACAGAGAAAGGAGCACCAGTGTTTCTGTGCTTGTGGCTGACTCGTCTACAGTGTTTCCCTTCAGGGATGCCGGTGAAAGGCTGCAGACGCTTTTACAACATCCCTGCCACACTTTTAAGGATAGAGATGAGACAACAAGGAGAAGAAGATGGAAGAAAGAGAGCGAGAAGTGCTTCATCCTATAGGAGAGGAAAAAAAGGTGGAAAAGAATTTGGCAGAGAAGGGCGAAGAAGAGGAAGGATGAAACACACCAGAAAAGCTTCCAGAGGGAGATTAGAGTGCAGAGAGAAAAATAAAAAAGACAGAAGTGGGTAGGAGCCGGGAGAGTGGGCGACCAATTCTGTAAGAAAGAAAATGGAGAAGAAAACGAGGGGGGGGGGGGGTGAAAACACCACATTTGCAGTGAACTGTGTGGAAGAACAAAGAGAATGAGCAAAAACCAGGGAGCAAGCCTGAGAGGAAATTAAACTCCGAGATCTTGATTAAGATTAAAATGCTCACAAATCAGCTCAATAAAAGCTGCATATTAAGATCTACCTCAGCGCTAAACTGCAGCCAGCGGCTTTAAAACTCACTCTGTCCCTCTTAAAAGATTCATCCCAGCAGTTAGAGATGCTGAATCCATCACACTCCTCTGTGACGCACACAAGACTTTCACAGTTATTCATCAGGGCCAGCGTGGCTGACAGGGAGCAGCTTTATTAGGAAAATCCATACTAAATTTTATTGCTGCCCAAATTACCTCTCACACAGCTGCTTCCCTCTGTCTTCATTTGGAAACATATGCTGAGCGCCTACCTGCTTCCACTAGCAACAACATTTATAAAAGCTACAGGTTTGCATCTGTTATTGTACAGGAGGCTTGGGGAGGTCAAAGGAAATAAATAAAAGCATTAAAAGGATGGACGTGTAGAGAATGACCTTTGATTAAATACAAAAAAAATAGTTACGTTTTTTACTTTCCAGAAAATGGAAAAAAATTCAATTTGGAGACAGGAAGTGATTGAGAGGATCAAGAAAACAGTGTAGTTCATACTGAAATTACATGTGACGCCTCATAGAAAAAACTCACAGAGGGTTTAATAATTAATTCTCTGTCCTTTTTGTCCTAATCTACAATGAAAGGCATCAAATGAACAGAGGCTTTCAGCATACTGACCATATAGGAGGTCGTCTAGGGCACCACCTGCTGGAGGGGGCGCTGCTGCAAGCCCTCGTAACAATAACAGAAAACATTACTATAATAAATTAAATTAAATATTAGTAATGAGGCGTGTAACGGTACATACATTTGGTTCGGTACATGTGTTTGGCTCAGTAAACTAGTCACCTCTCTTCTCTAGAAGCACCATAATATTTTATTTAACTGTGTTTTACTAACAGCAGTGGCAGAACAGAAGCAGGGAAAGTGAAATAAATCCAACATGAGCTGTTGCTGCTTCAGAATAACACAAAACCTTCAACATACGATGTTTGATTCTAATCAGCTGACAGAAAAAGTTTCCAGTCAATTCAGCAGCAATGACATGCTGCACGTATGGTCAACTGTTAGTGGTGAAAGAATACCTGATTTTATTACTGAAGTAAAAGTACAGATAAAGGGGTAAAAACATTACTTAAAGGTTCTGACCATGTTATATTGTTATTTCCTCATGAAAAACACCCCAAAGCAGTTTTTGGCTGTATGCATGCATCCTGCTGTCTCAGCTGCAGATCCTCTGCAGGTCTACCAAGCTTTTGCATTGGCTGGATGGGGCCAGTTTGCTCTGCTCTTCTCCATCCAGGTAGTGCTTAACCTGCACCCTCCTCCACTGGACTGTAAACAATAACACCCATTCTCTCCATGTAGCTAGCAGGGAGTTTAATCTCCACAGCTGTGAGGAAGTGATTTCTTTCTTATCTAATCTGCACATTTGATAATGCCTAGAACACAAAAATACATTTTTGACTGCGAGAGGTGCAGGAATTAGTTCAGTCTTCTTAAAGAAGAGTTTAATCGGCTCTCAAGAACTCGCAAGAACTGACCCAGAATGTGGCCGTAATTTGACACATTGCTTGTTAAACCACCGCCAGAACCAGAGTGGGTTTTCAGACGGATTACTTCTTTAAACCGGCACCATTCCAACTTATATTTCAGAACAAATGATGTCTCCATAGTGCCAATATTAATATTTTATTTTGCATTAGCTTATCATTGCTCTGAAATGTTTAAAATAGCATGATATAGAACCTTTAAAGGAGTCACAACCTGAAATTTTCACTTTTCCATTTGAAAAAATGTCTATAATGGCTTCCTAATGATTTTTCACTGGCCAAAAAGCCAATATTTAACATTGACGCATTTGTTTACTCTTGCCTTCTTCAACCAGCTCACATGCACCCCACGAGCACGCGCACTCCAAAACAAGAACTTGAGCTCTGGCCTATATGTCGTCACAAAGGCCAGATATAACCAAATATGAGGCCAGCAGCGAACAAACCAGCACAACAAAGCTCATTTCATAACGTGAAACGCATTATGTCTTACTGTTGCTGATCCGTGTTACGGGGGGAAAAAGTCCACTCGGTTTGTGTATTCGATCTTCACAACAGCATGATGAGCCGATGCCATCTAAACTGTTTACAGATCTCCATTGCCGCATCCCATCATTTTCAACAACAAGCGAGGAAGCCATTATGCACGAGGTGAGGCTCGGGCTCGTACTGTTGGATCCCGTAGGTCACTGCCAGGTCGGGTTCAGTTATAACTTTTGTTACTTTGGAGCGAGATGCTGAAGCTGCTTCCTGCTTCCTTCCACCAATCAACGCTCCCCTCAGTCCCGCGCGTGTCCGACAGCCAAAATATCGCGTGTGATCTCGCGAGAAAATATGCCCTTTACAAAAAAAGGATCAGAAAAGCACATTTTTAATTTATTTTTCCAATACAATTTATTTTAATGGTCTAGAAGACTATAATAGGACGTAGATATCCACAGTATTATAGGTGATGAAGTAAAAGTATTAAAGTATGCATTTTCAAATGTACTTAAAAGTAAAAAAAGTAAAAGTATTCAATTACATCTAAATATGCATTGTATGTGTAGAAGTGTGCTGTCGGACCAAAGGGAGGGAGCAAAACAAATAAAGTATTATTGCCTTTGGAACTGAAAACTGGTGTGGACAAGGGAGGGTACTTCCCTTGTGGGTGGGGGTTGGAAAAACACAGATGAACTCTCCTCTCCTCATGGCAGATGTCTGCTCACACTGAGCCAGGTTCTGTTGGAGGTTTCTTCCTGTTATAGGGGAGTTTTCCTCTCCACTGTCGCTACATGCTTGCTTAGTATGGGGATTGCTGTAAAGTCTCTGACACAAGTCAGTGACTCCATGCAGTGTGCTGAGTTTCCTTAGGTAGGAAACTTTTAACTAAATGGCATAATGAACTGAACTCAGCACACTGATTAGTAGGTTCAATTGGAATGTTTACTTTGTGAAGTGCCTTGAGACGACTGGTTGTGATTTGGTGCTATATAAATAAACTGACTTGAATTGAAAGTACTTTTAATTTAAATTTTTTCTAGAAAATGTAGTGGAGAAAACTACTACACATACAGAAAATTCTACCTAATTACAGTAACAAAGTACTTGTAGATTCCATCACTGGTCATATAATAACCAAACCAAAATCTCACCCAGGGCATCAGACTGGCTAGAGGGTGCCCAATCCTGGTCCTGGAGGGCCGGTGTCCAGCATGCTTTAGTTTTAACCCTGCTTCAACACACCTGATTTCAATCAGCAGGTGATTAACAGGCTTCTGCAGAGCCTGATGAGCTGCTGCACAGGTGCTTCAACTACTGAATCAAGTGTGTTGAAGCAGAGAAACCACTAAAAATCTTAAACTTCTCAGTGGCCTAGTGGTATGAGCATCCACCCTGAGATTGGGAGATTGTGGGTTCAAATCCACGGTCGGGTCATGCTAACGACTTTAAAAATGGGACCCAATTCCTCCCCACTTGACACTCAGCATTAAGGGGTTGGATTGGGGGGTTAAACCACCAAATAGCTCCCGAGCACAGCCACTGCTGCAGCTCACCACTCCCCACGGGGATGGGTCAAATGCAGAGATGTAATTTCACCAGCATGTGATGATGACTAATGGGACTTTAAAATGTGCTGGATACTGGCCCTCCAGGACCAGGATTGGGTTCCCATGGGCTAAAGGCTGGCTGCCAGCCAAACCAGAGGTAAAGCTCTTATAGCGCTGATCCTGGTGAAAATACAGATTATTATTTGTGTTTCTTTTTTGCTTTGCTGGAAACGTGTGAAGATACAACCAATTAATACATTTTTTCTGTTGCTTCTTCACTGAACAGCCAGATTTCTGAGGTAGAGATGTGTTACTAACAAAGCTAAACTGTTTCCTGTTTCATATTAATGGTCATCTCAGGGTTACGGCGTTTTAGGACCAGATTTCCTTTGATTTCCTCTGATGATCCACATCAGGACAGCAGAGTTCTCCTCATGCATCATTCCTCTCTGCAGTAATCCTGTTTAAATACAAACATGGCTGAAATCAGAGTCATTACAGTTGTTTAGTGTTGGTAGCTCAGACTGACTGTCATGTTTAACTTCATTCAGAACTGTTCAGCAAAACAAACGCTGACTTTTGCAGCTGTTCCATGTAAATCAACAGTCTGTTTGGGCCGATGAAATTCCTGTTTTTTTTTTTGTGGTTTTTTTTGTCTGTTGGTTCAACACAAGGAAAAATTGTGTCTGTGGACACAAATCAATAAATTCATTTTTTTAGCTGCTGAGCACATTTTTCTGTGAGATTGAGTTTAAATTGAGTTTAAAAGGACAGCCGTGATAAATGTCTCCCATTTCTTATGTTTCCTTTCACATCCATCTGATCTGCTCTTTGTTTTGCTTTATTTTTCATTTTTGATGCATGTGATTCATCTGTGGTTTTGCCTGCAGCCAGGTGGTCTCGTTAGTAATTACTTTCATTTGAATAAGAGGAAAAACTAAAATCGGTGTGTAGCGTTATTATTGCCCACTGCCAAAAGGCAACTGCATAAATAAACGTTTGGAAGTGTGTTTGTTACTAACACTTGTGAAGATAATTTATGAAATGAAAATCGACAGCTGATTAAATATTGGACTGCTTATTGACCAAAGCAAACACAAATATGGCTGACTCAGCTCCCGACACAAACTCCTGCTGCTAACAGATCAGAATAAATCCTGAGATTTTGTGTGAAATCTGACATTTTGGGCTAGATCTGAAAACTCTAGATGAGATGTGCATTCCTTCCAGAAATGTCAGCCTTTGAACATTTTTACTGTATCTGTTTTCTGGTGTGTTTGCTTACATTTCTGTAAGAAATAGAAAATTGTATTTATATATTTCTTGTATGTCTTGACTTGAGCAATGCGCTCTAACATAAGTTATTACTGGGTTTGATATAATTCTTAATCCCTTACAGGCGAAATTAAAATGCATCTTTCACACAATGTGCAGGCGAGAATGATATTGTGTACAAATCAAAACCAAAAGTAACATTTTTGTTTCTATTTGCTATTTTTTGGAAAATAATCACACTGAAAAATAAGGTTATTGATTAATAACAAAAAGAATTGCTGCTTCTTGCTTTAATCATGCATTGAATTAACTAAATATGATATTTGATGTACTCTATTTTGTCCTTCTCTTATGCACTCTTTACAAGATTGCAGGTACAAGTGGCTGAAATGAGTTTTCTCTGCAGGGTGGCTGGGCTCTCCCTTAGAGATAGGGTGAGAAGCTCGGTCATCTGGGAGGGGCTCGGAGTAGATCCGCTGCTCCTCCACATCGAGAGGAGCCAGTTGAGGTGAGGTGACGCCTCCCTGGTGAGGTTTTCTGGACACGTCCAACCAGGAGGAGACCTAAAGGAAGACCCAGGACACACCGGAGGGACTATGTTTCTCAGCTGGCCAGGGAACGCCTTGGGATTCCCCCGGAAGAGCTGGCCCAAGTGGCCGGGGAGAGGGAAGTCTAGCTGCTGCTCCAGCAACCTGACCCAGGTTAAGCAGAGATGTGGTATAGGCTGAACTACCAAGTCAGAGTTAAGCAGTTATCTGTATGTATCATCTGCATTTATCTCACAGCTCCATGGTAACAAAAGCTCCAGGGTGCACACACACACAAACAGGACTGAGCCAGAGATAAATAAACCAAAAGTGTTGTTTATCTTCAAAAATCTGAGCTAAGAATTTCCCTGCATACATTATGCAAATAAAGTATTTTTATGGATGCAGCATGTTGATTCTTTTGCTTGATAAAATGCCTGAATGTGGGATTTAATTTGCAACACTGAGAGATCAAATACTGGCAGAGGAGCTTAAATGAAAAGCTGGTTTTTACATGAAAATGATGCCTGCTGTGAGCATCTACATGCTGCAGAACAGAGTGGGAAGAAACATGAAATTTTAGGTTGTGTTTTCCAAATCTCATCAATAAAACACACACACACACACACACTCTTCTGGCACTGGATTAACCAGGATCCTGTTTCATCTCAGCAATTGCTTAATAAAGCTCTTTTGACGTCCTAATTGGCCTTTTTGCTGCTCATCTTTGATGTGTTTGGATGAGATGGAGGGGCGGAAACAGGGAAGCCTATCAAAGAAAAAGTTTCTTCTGTTTTCTGCTCTTTTGCCCTGCAGCAAGAGGAAATGCTGAGCCAAATGCATTTCACGTGTACTCACACGTAAAAAATATTTATCCTATTTACATAATGTCTGCTGACCCCAAACGGAAACTTCTAACAGAGCAGCCTGGATTCAGGACGGAAAGAGTTGTGAGGATACGAGGGAGCGGAAGAGACGCAAACATCAAGATAAACGACAAGAGGAGACAAAAAAAAACAATAGATCAAGGAAGGCCCGACAAACGGAAAGGAGAAACCTGAAGGGAGCAACACATAAAAGACAAAGGAGGTGAAACAAGGTGAAAGTGAGCGAAACAAAGAATAAAAGAAGAGGAAAAATGACTTGACAGAGAGAGAGAGACAGAAATGAAGGCAGCGGCAGAAACAAATGGAGCAAGCAAACGGCGAGATAAACGTGTCTGCGAGTTTCATAGTTTATCACCCCTGGGGACCGTTCAGAAGAACCGGAATAGTTTGTGTCGATACGGAGAGTACGTTTCACCTTTTCGCCTCAGGTGAGGAGCAACACCTAGACAGATAAATGCCTCACTGCCAACTCAAACCAGAAGGAGCTGGTGGGCCACTAAAATCTGCTGGGTAGCTCTAGATATAAATAAATGTAGGCCACAATCCAGTAACAAAACACAGAAACACTTTTATCGTAGTTGAAGCAACTCTTTTCCGTTCAGCTGAGTGAATTCATCTCTATAAATAGCATCAGACTGTAACTGGACTGTTTATTTGGCAAAGTGCTCCACAGTGAGACTCTCGTGGCACGGAGCAGAAACAGGGCTTCACGTCTGCCTCATGGGAACTTCAAAACACCACGAGGATCAAAACTAGAGAAGGATGAAAGGCTGGAGACCACACACTGGCCTTTCACAGTTTTATTCTAAACTATCAGCTCACAGCTTCGTTTTAACGGCCTGGTGTTTGACTGTGTCAGCTGAGCTGTTGAGTATCTGGTCATCAAGCCTGGTTAGATGAGTTCAGCTGGTAGAATCTTTCTTTCAATCATAATTAGATTATTAATACCTGATTCTGACTCTGAGCTGGCTGGTAAGATCACTTTGATCCAATCAACTAAATATTTATTCAAACGGTCTCTTTTAGTAATGATATCAGTGATGTAATGGTTCCCAGAGTTGGGGTTAAGATCGCACGGTGAATTACTAAAAACCAAGTGGGGTCCAGAGGATCTTCAGAGATAAAATAAATAAAATATGACTACTAATGCTGTTTTTATAATTCTTAAGAATTAAACAGTAAGTATAAAATGTATCATGACTGTTAAAGCTGTTTGTGTTGCCGATACGTCCTTTAATAGAGTTATTACCAAAATGTGTTTATTTAAATCAACAAGAGCTTGAGCCACAGCCACTGATGTGTCAGAATTAAAACCTCAGCTTTACACAACAGAAACCAAACAGAAAATGTCATTTGTTGAAGGAATTACCCTTGTTCAGGTTGTTCCTGTGGAAGCTACATATTTAAGGCTCTGCTGATGTTCATGAAGCACCAAACATCACATTTCTTTGGACTGTAAACCATATTGAAATGATCTGGTACATTATCTTTTTTAAACTGTTTCAGAAAAAAAATGCTTTTGAACCGTAGGAGATCTTGTTTCCTTTAACAGATCCGAGGACGTACAGTGTTTGGGTTTTATGTCATATTTTCTCATTTGTTTATTGTCGTTGCTTTTCTTTAGTTCTTCAGATTTTATTCTGACTGTAGTAGTTTTCTACTCAAATCCTCTTGCTCAACTCATTACACACCTGCTTCTTTGTTGCTAATCTGTTTACACACACTCATCATCCATCCCTGCATTTAAAATCAACATTTTCTTGACATTTTAAACCAATAACAGGTCCAGTTACCTCTGTTTGGACCTACTGGCGACCAAATTTATTGCTCCTTCTGTCTCACCTATCAGACTCTTCTCTATTTCTTCTAGAAATAGATCAATAGGGTACCAAAAGGGGGTGTCTTCTCTGCAGTTGGGAGTCTCCTAACACATTGTTCCACTGCATTAAACTTTTATAACCTAATGGTTTAATCCTTGTATTTTATCCCACCAGATTGGTTGCATGAAGAAAGTGAAGACTAATGGCTCTGAGATGGGGGTGGGCTTTCTTCTATTCCTTGTAAAAACTGAAACGTAAACCTGTTTCACTCTCAACCAGCACATCACCATTAGGTCTTGTTCTACAGCCCATTGGTCTACGTGTACGGTACCCTTTCTCTGCAAATCACCTAAAGGTTTGGTGAAATCAACTTGAAGAAAAACAACAGTAGATCTCAGGGCTATAATGAAAGTAAAAACATTCCCAACCAACAAGGTAAAGGGAACTCAAGGGACTGGGACTGAACTGTTATGTAGCAATAAGAAAACCAATAATCAGTGTGGTTACATGTGCAGTATCAACATCTAAGTCGATCCAGGTCGATCTTATGGTAATAAGCTGGGAGTCTTTATCCTCGTTTACATGCGCTTTAGAAAACCAACCTCTCAAATAAAGTTCATTCCACTCCGGTACAGTAGGTGGCGACATGCGCGCTTTCAGCATTGTTAGCTTGTAGCAACACAAATAGTAAACAAACGCTGGCAGGAGTGAAGCAGACAGAATTAGCCTTTCGCCGGCCCCGCCCCCAGAACGGCTATTGTCCAATCACACATCATAGCAACCGTTACTATCCGACAACTCCAAACAAAATGATGAAGCTAAGCCTAATTTACTACTAAGCATTAGCCTCGATAGTAGTTGTGTCTCCTTCGTTTCCCTTCAGAACCTCCTCATCAAGCTCAACCAGCAACAGCCAAGCATGAGTGCTCCCCCCGCCCGCGGCTGGGCGGAGGTCCGCCTCCCAGACTATCCAAGACCCTTTATAGACACATCGTGCCGGCAAATCAGCGTAATATTACCTCAACCGTGTGTCTTATAAATGCACATTAAGCCTTGGCGCAACAGCGGGTGGTGTCATGATCACGTGATGAATTAATGCCGAGCTCCGGCCGGGAACTAAAAATGAAAGTAAACACGGGCATAAAAAGTTACATTTTATAAACAGACTCAGCTGAGATGATCAACTGAGCGAATCAGAGCGCCGGGAGCTTTTCTCCGTTAGAGCTGCCTGCAGCTCAGATCATCTGACAGCTCACAGGGACACCGCATCGCCGCCAACGCTCCTCGGATCCACGCGTACCCGGACGCCGGACCTTCTCCCAAACTCCAACCTCCTTGTTCCCTGCTACGCTTCACTCAGCGGAGCCGACACTAATGTATCCCTCCACTGCATACTGTAACCCTTTTGCCTCCATCTGGATGATATTGAGGAGAAATAGCTCCAAAAAATGTCGCTGACACGCATCTGTCTACTTCTTTCCATCGCGGAAATCTGCGGAGCTGCCGTATTTGATCCACTTATTGTCGGAGTTGGCAACAGTAACTAAGGGGGGCGGGGCTCGGCGAAAGGTCAATTGAAACAGGATATGCACAATGGCTGAAGGAATGGACAACAATGCTGCAGCACAGCTTATTTGGTACGTACTGTGCTGTTTGATGGTGTTACGCGTGTTACTTTGTGGCGATGATATTATCAGGAAAACCTCTACTGTGGTCTCGTCACTTCCAGAACGCGAGCGTCCAATCGGTTCAGTTCGGCTAACCCGTTCACGTGCAGAATGAATTCAGATATTATCTGGGTGATTCAGCCCAATTAGAACCAGTTCACCTTAAGCCAGACTAACGCGTTTACATGCATTTAAAACAACGTGAGTCTTTTTAGGGCAATACTTCAGTTTTCTGATGCACATGTAAACGCACTGAGTGATACTAACCGTAGAAAGATTTCAATTAGCCAGGGAGCATGAAGATTGGACTCTGGAGTCAAAAGGTCTGATGAGTCCAGGTTTACCCTGTTCCAGAGTGACGGGTTCATCAAGGTGAGAAAAGTAGGCAGATGAAGTGATGCAGCCATCATGCCTGGGGCCTCTGGGGTTGAGGCAGTTGGTCAGGTCTAGGTTCATTATGAGGTCAGTTGATTACCCGCATCACCTGAATGACCAGGTCATTCCATCAATGGATTCTTTTTCCCCTGAAGGCACGAGGAGATTCTGAGATGACAGTGTCAGGATTCATCAGGCTCAAATAGTGAAACAGTAGTTCAGGTTGCTTTTCACCACAGGGTCCAGACCTTGACCCCAATCAATGCAAGATCTTAGTGAAAAGTTAGTTTCACGCTGACTGTAAATAAATCTTGTGATTTTGCAGAAGCATAAACAATGCCACAACAAATGTGCGCTGTAATAAAGGTGTCCAACATGTGTATATAAGTATATCTAAAATCTGTTTTTGATAGCAAATTTCTCCTTGGTTCTTCAAACTGAGCTTGCTTTGACTGCTGTCTACTGCAGGTAAGATGCTGACTGCTCAGCATTATACTGCATGCAAGACCAATTCAAAAGGTCTCATCTATTCATTTAAGTCTCAATGTAACATTTATTTATTTGTATGATTTATTTAAGTCATTAAAAAAAACCTGATCATCTTAATCATATTAAGTGTGTGTCTGTCCACCTCGTGTCCCTGCAGCAGTTCAGAATTGTGATGCTTTATAATAGACACAACTAGGTTGTTGCTATTCAGATTAATGCAGAGTTGTGTGTGATGAATCAGAACAGATGAGTGGCTCATGTGTAGGGCTTGTATAAAAAAGTCTCTACATAACATCATTCACGATAAAAATGAAAGATCAACTAAAATGCAACAAAACAAACTAAATGTATATAAAGATCTGAGTTGTATTTGAACCTCAGTGGGCTTTGACAAAAACAAACATCAATGCAAGTCACGAGTCTCTCATTTTGCCGAGTCGTGTTTGATTAATGAACGTGTCGCTTTTTATAACTGATTTTTTGACACATCAGCAAGTAAATGATGAGTCCTTCCAAGCTGGCTGTTTCCTCGTGTTGGTCTGTGATCAAGGGTGGGTCAACCTTCCATGCAAAATAAATCCTGCCCTGTTTTCATTAGGCAACTTTTTATAACACTGCAGCAGATGGTGAGCACACTTACACGCACTGAAACACACACTCCAGCCCCCCGAGAGGCAATCTCACCTCCTCTCACAGGTTTTCTCCATTTTTCACCCTCACTTTTACTCCTTTTCCTCGTCAAATCCCAACCTCGCTCACTATAAGAGTTCTAGATATTTAGGTGCTCAGCTGAATGCAGGAGGAGGAATGTTGGCTTAAAATTCGTTAAATTTACATTTAGATTTCTGTGTAAGCATTTCCATCTGGTGAATGTGCTGTTGCTGGAATGGAATAAGACAGCATAGCAAAAGTCCTGACGTGTGTGTGCGTGCATGTGCGGGTTAAGGAGAAATTATCCACATAGGAAGTATGCCTCAAGTATCTGCTTAGTGCACATCTGAAGTATCTGCTGAGAGCTTCTGCCACGCAGGTCAGGAAAAGAAAAACACCCACGCAGGAGGCTATATATGTCTGTACAGCAGGAAACCATTTACACGGCCTCTGAACTACTTTACATCCACTTGGTCTGACTGTACAGTCTGACTTCTGTAAGCAACTTAAAATATTGACAACTTGAAGGCATTTCTCTTGGCAACTTGCACAAAATTCACAGTATTTATTCCTCCACAGTTACTGCCATAGCATATGCAGCCAGATTTGCATAATCTCTATAGTTAATTTTTGAATCAACATTTCTGAAATGTACCCTAACAGAGCTGAGAATGATTCCGCTCCAGATTTCTGTCTGTGGACGGCGTGGGTGTGATGCATCTCCGTGTCTGCCGGTGATAAACATCGAGGTTTAAGGTCAACAGATGCAGGACGCCACATGTCCAAAAGGCAGGAGGATTACGCCCACCCCAATTCACAGCACAGACACACACAGCTTCTACACAGACTGCAGGACCCCTGGACGATAACACGCCACAGCTGTAAATTATGTGAAGCTGCTAACACTTCAGCGTGTGAAAGAAAACAGAAGAAACACACGTGTCAAGTGTCAGCGGCTGTCAAACAGCAGCAGGAAGGACGAGGAGCGAGATGGTAAAGAGAGCAGATGGGAAAATACCATCGCCTATTATAGACACACACACACACACACAGACACACACACTTTACAGTTCAGATTGCAGACAGGTGGCACAATATAAAATTAAAGAAACTCTAATTTTTGCACAAATTTGCTCAAATCAAGAACAGATAACATGCAACATGATTTATTTATTAAATGCATGCACATGCCCACATCCAGCAATGAAACACACACACACACTCTTCTCCACAGCAGAGTATTTTTATCAGTTTAAAATATTTATTCTTACCTTTGTGGTAGGTCACTTGCTTGGACTGCATGGAGAAGGTTCCCATCACGAGACCCATGTTGACTTCTGCTTGTTGGGGGTTTGTGAGTGTGTTTGCGAGCCTCTAATTAAGTTGTGTTAGCGAGTGTGCACACAGTAGGTGTGTGTCACTGGTGATTAAGTTAGTCCATCAGCCGGCTGTATGTGTGGAAGTACAGATATCACTTCTCATGCTGCCTCACGCCCACGCAGCTTGGTTGATTCTGCTCAAGGGTGTGTGTGTGTGTGTAAGAGAGAGAGAGAAAGTGTGTGTGTGAAGGAAATGAACGGCACTCTAAAGCTACCTTTGTCTACCCTGCCTGCTTCACATGACTTCACACACTCTGTCTCTGCGTGTGACTGTCATCTCATCAATTCCTCTGCGTCTCTTTATGCGTTTGGTCCTCTCTGCTCCCTCTTCCTCTTCTGCTCATCTCAGTCTCTCTCTCTCTCGCTTGCTCACTCCCGCTCTCGCTCCCTGTCTGTCTGTCTGTCTGTCTGGTGGGGAACGAGGGGTTGCACACTGTTGCACAGGGAAAGACAAAGGGAGGGGACGGAGATGAGGAGGGAAAACCAGATGGGAAAAATGGGAGATGTGAAAATGAGGATAAAGAAAGGAAAGAAGAGAAAGTGAAAAGAAGAAGGGTGGGAGAAAGAGATGGAATGAGAGGGGGAGAGTAAGAGGTGAGTGGAGATAAAGGAGAGCCAGACTGGTCTGTCCCCCTTTTGCTATTCAGCAGGCAAACAGTCTGGCTGTGGAGAGTGTTTATGCAGCTTTATCTACACGAGTCTGACAGGTGGTCTCTGTGCGTGCGTGTGTGTGTGTGTGTGTGTGTGTGCGTGTGTGTGTGTAGTTTCAGATGCAGATAGGGTTTTGCTGGTGACCCACCTTCTGGTAGGATAATTTTCCATGGACACACACACGTACACGCACGCACGCATAGTGAAAAAAATGTTATTGACTTATATAGCTAACAATCAATCACAGTGAGTTATCCAGCTCACCATTAGAACATGGTGTCTGTTGTGAAGTCAAATCCTCGAGCATAGCCACTAAACCTTATGGGGGTTGTGAGAGCTACATGAGAGCACATGAAACTGGAGCCGTAGTCTTCATAACTAAACCAAGTGGGGTCAAATCTGGGTCAGAAACACAAAAGTCCTGAAATTATCAGAAACCAACAACACTTTGTTTAATTCAGGAACCCTAAGAGCTCCATAGGGGTTGAGTACATGAATGATGAAGCATTCTTCATCTATTTGTTTAGGGTTGCAGAGGTTAAACACCCATGTTCACTCTGAAAAGAACAGTTCAGATGTTTAGAAGTGTTTTTCTCTGTAAAGATCAAAAACAGCAGTGGCAGAGGAGATAAGTGTCTGCCCCGTGACCGGAGGGTTGCAGGTTCAAGCCCCGTCTGTTGCTGTCATTGTGTCCTTGTGCAAGACACTTAACCTTCATTGCATGCTGGTGGAGGGACTGGTGGCGCCTGTGTTCGGCTGCCTCGCTTCCATCAGTGCGCCCCAGGGCAGCTGTGGCTACATTGTAGCTCATCACCACCAGCATGTGAATGTGTGCATGCATGAATTAATTACTTTGTGTTGTAAAGCATCTTGGGGGGTTGTAGAATCCTAGAACTGCAATTTTTGTCACTTCTGCGTTGGCTTCACTTTCACCAGGCGGAGTTTGCCCCTTGGTTGGAGCTAGTAAACCTACTCATCACATATAAGTGAGACAAACTATCTAATTGACCCTACAGGCCCTTGGTTTGTTTTCTACTTGGGAGCTACTGACATTGGTGTTCCCTCCTGCATCACAGAATTTTTCGCCAACCTGGCTATAGGACAATGTTTGGCTCAAACTTTCACTTACATGCTCACTGTGTCGGATCAAATTCAGCTCACGCCCACACTTTACACTCTGGAGTTCATTTAGAACCATACCAAGACTATCTCCTCCAACGGGTCTTTGTACAATTCCTTGTTCAGCACCCTGGTGCGATTACTGTGTTAACACCAGTGCAAACAAACCACACCATGATGAAACAGCCCAAGGTTTGAAACAGACTAAACACTGAAGGCATGAAAAAGCCCTACAAGCACAAACAGCAGCAGTAGCTGGAGGCAGCCTGGGGCACTTCTGACTGGAATTTCATATTTCTGCTGGATTATTTGTGCTTCAAAAGTAATAAACTAAAGTTTAACTGAACCAACATTAAATCTTTGTGACAGCAGCAAACCACTTTAGTCATGGCCCCGTTTAGTCTAGCTGTTAGCCTATCAATCTGACAGGAATAATTGTTGTTTCTTTACTCTGGGGTCTATCTAAGATCAATCTGAAACAGGTCATAACCTTCCTAGAGAGTCATTCTTAATTAATGTATACATTTTAAATCACCTGAAATGCACAACGCTGGCTGTGTGAGAAAGCTGGAGCACCAGGTGAAGATCCACACGTACATGTACAACAGAAAACGGTTGAGTGAACCTTAGTCTAATTTACCAAAATACATTTAAACTTTGGTCACCATCAGAGGCATTCGTTTGGATGGGATGAACTAGCCTGACCCAAAAGACTGCACGAGAGTTCAAGTCCAATTTTGGGTGATTTAAAAAGAAAGCAAAAGCTGCCAAACACATCACAGTGGAGTCAGGTCAGACTCTTTCTACTGGAGTGTGAATGCTCAAAACATGGCTGATCTTCTGGGAACGCTAGCTGAAGCCTTTTTTAGAGAACGTTCAAAAATATATTGCCAAGAAAGTGAAGAAAAACAGATCTAAGGCAGTAAGAATTTTATCCTCAGCACCATTACTTCTTTTCCAATAACTGCTCAGGAACTCCTGAACTAAACCGTCTCTGGAGGTCTGCTGTTAGGAATGAATAATACAGTCTTTGGTGTCAGCATGAATTGAAAATAAGAAAAGGAAATTAAATAATTAACCATCACCTTTAGAAGAGAAGATAAAAGATGTGAGAATCTGAAAATAAAACGTATCGTTCCCTATCTGTGTCAGCGAAGCCTTAAGCTGATCCAGTCAAAGGCTGTTCAGAACATCCACAACAAGCCACCTTCAACCAGTCAGGGTAACAGCATGCTGCAGACCTGAACCTCTCGCCTATACCAGTATGGAGATGGTGTGAACTCATCCAGTCCGTTTCCCTGATCTAAATTCCAGACCTGGCCCAGTAAAACCACTGTGGGTGTGATCAGACAGTGAAACGCTGCTGCAGCGTGCAGCCGGGTATTCCTCTCACACACAAACAGAACAACAACAGAACAAGCAGGACAATGAGGTTACTCTGCAACATGGTTCACCTCACATGTGCCTTTCTGTCAGTTGTGCTTAACTTCTTCATGCCCTCTGCACAGCATCCTGAAATAGATATTAGCAAGCTGTGCTGAGGATATTGACAGCAGCTCCCTATTGAAATTCCTCACATGGCTGTAGTTAAGAAAACAATTTACAGCTGAGCCATCATCCTGCGGTTGAGCCAAGGCCATTGTGGCCAATAATAAAACCATTAGGCCATGGCATTTATTAAAACCCTCCGGCTGCACGAGCTGAGCATGAATGCAGGGTAAAAACTAAAGAGAAAGATGAAGGTAGTGTATAGACGATACAACATTGACAAAAAGAGCAGGAAAGATTAGCCCTGCAGAGTAGAAAACTAGGCATTTTCAAAGGTATGCAATAACTCAGCTCTTCGTTTTCCTTTTTAACAGAGCAGACAGATAATCTGACAGCAGCTTCCCGTTGTCACACATACAGTATAAACACATTTCACACACAACTACATATGCACAAACACACAGATACACACAGGTTACAGAGAGCAGGAGTGGGAAGTATCTCAACAAAACCAAACGGGTCTTTGAACACAGCACAGAAAAGACATGCTGATTAAATACAGAGCCTGCCTGAATGGACCAGATAAGTGAGCTCGATTTGTTGTAACGGAAATGTTTAACTTCAGCGCGGGGGTTACATACACATCTATCAGCTGGAGGAAAAGGAAGCCTTTTGTTGATCAGACATCTTCAGAATGAAATGCACTGAATAAAATGAAAAAGCCCAGAACCAGAGCTGAAAAGCATTTTTCTTCCTTCTGTTTTGATCTCTGTAAAGTTGACATTTTTAAATACCAAGCTGTGAGTTCATCCAGCTGAATGAACTCACCTGAGGAAAACAGGCTAAACTAGACAAAAACACAACAGCATCAGTCATGTTGGCATACACGGATACCCCATGTGTTTGTACGCTCAACCAAGACCCGCGGCAGCATGAGAATTACCACTCCAATCTGTGAGGAGCTAAATCTCTGCACTAAGTGAATGGAACAAAAACATATTAGAGACAATTGTTCTCTTTGATTTTCTTCCTGATTCTTGATTGACTTTAACCCTTAGAGGTCCCTCGTGCATTTTGTTGTGCAGGCAGTGTTTTTTTTTAATAAAACCTGACATTAAAGGGGTTAAATCTAAAAAACACACACATATTTTATTATGTTTTGTGAGTGCTGAAGCCAAGGATGGGATCTGTGTAAAAAAAATCTGACTTATGAGTCATTATAAAATTTTAATTACACCTTTTTATCAGGGACATTTTTTTGTGCCAAGGGTCCCCAATGTTACTTTTTAAGGGACCTCCAACTGTTAAAGGGACTATGTGGACTTCAAAATTTTCATGCTCGCGATTGCCCCCTCAGGCCAAACGTGTAACTGCAGCTTCAATAGTAAGCTCGTGCACGTCCTGCTGCTGATGGCTCTTCTAAATTGTCGTTCAAATCTGCCTCCACACAATCAGCAATGTCCAATACATAATATAATATAATATAATATAATATAATAGAATAGAATAGAATAGAATAGAATAGAATAAAATAGAATAGAATAGCCTTTATTGATTTTGTACATGGTACAGTGTAATTGGAGTGCCACTCCCTTTTGTGCAAAACGTAAAAGAATACAAAAAATAATGCAGAAATAATATAAATATAAAATCAACAATAATATGTGCAAATATACACACAGAGTAGCAGCATTAGTTGGGTTCTGTGCAGGCCACTATTGTAAGTAGAATTTTAGCATATTGAGTGAAACTCAAATGGCACATATAATTGTTAGCCTATATAATAATTATAATTGTTATAATTGTCAGCTTCATCCAGGCCAATGCAAGGAAGTTGGTCAACACCTATTGCACAAGAAAAATACATTTTATATAATCAGTGAATAGAAAGTGAGAGTGGGATGTTACTACGATATTAAAAAAAACAATAATAAAACATACCTTATTGATATTGGAGATACATAATCAGAATCATATGAGTCTAAAGCTCCTTCCTTCTCTTTCCAGCTCTAATCTGGAAGTAAAAACAGCAGCAAAACATGATTATGTCTTTTGCTGCATGTTTTGAAAAGTCATGTTTTATGTTGAATGGCAGAAATGTGCCAGTTTGCTTCTCTTCAAAAGTTCAGTCCTGGACAGATAGCAATAATTTAAAGAAAAAAAACAAGTTGTTTTAGATTATTGTTTAAAATGTGAACACTGCTGTAAAATGGTATCAAACATTAAAAAGTCAAACTAAAAAACACTCAGATTATTTACCATTTGATGTTACAGTCATGGTTTTCTGCTGCTGATGTAACTGTGGAACGTCCGCAACCATTAAGCTACTATGGATGAAATTGAATCAGGCAATCAGGAGCTTGAACAGAAAAAACACAAGATCACATTAAAGGTTGGGTAGATGATCCTGGAAAAAGCTGTTCAAGCTAGCGTTTGAAAAATTCAAACGCCCAATGCCCTTTATTGTGGCTTCCTCCATAAGCTGCACCTCCAGCAGAAAGCCGGATACAACAGATACTGTGACACAGCCATAAAAACATCAGGGTTATTTTACCTTTTTGACCCGTTGTTAGCTGTTTTTCTGCTTTTTCCTAAACTAACACCTATGTGACAGATGCTGAGCCTCCAGGCTCCTGATAGCTCCTCATAGTCCAGTGCCGGTCAGTACCCAGCAAACAGTCGGATGTTTGATGAACATTGAAATGACTTCAGTCCAACACATCCAGTCATTTGAACATTTAATGACCGTCAGTGGAAATCTTATCTACACTGTAAAATAAAATGTAGGTTTTACATTTAATAATAAATAGAATGGACACGTTGTCGTCGGACTAATGTTTGCTGGGTAGTTCTCCAAACTCTGTCCCTCCAGAATGTTTAAAATAGAGAGACACTGGGACCTAAATCAGAGATCCAGCGAGGAGGACTGGGCCTTTTACAGTGGAAACTCCATCTGAAACTTCTGCTCAGGCTACGTAACCTCACAACAGTTCAGTATCATCGAAGACCACTCTTACTCCAGTAACCATCTGTTTGACCTGTTACCGTCAGGCCGACGGTACAGGTCACATAAAACCAGGACAAATAGATTCAGAGATAGCTTCTTTCCCAGAGCTATCACCGTAGCAAACAACCACAAAAGCAGATGAACCTGTTAACCCGAACCCCACATTTACCGTCTAATATTGATAAAGTGCAATAATATTTATATGTGCTCTCTCAGTCTCACTCAATATGCAAATATTCTGCACACAATAGGGACCTGCAATGCTGCTACTCAAATGTTTGCACATATTACTGTTGATTTTACATTTATTTGATTGAATTTGATTTGATTGATTATGTTGAATTTACATTTTTCCTGCACCAAATGGAGTGCCACCCCAATTTTGCTGTACCCTGTACAACGACAATAAAGTCTATTCTGATTCTGTTTGTTAGCTAATAAACAACCCAGCTTGGGCTTCACTTCCTGTTCAGCTGCTCCAAGCTGAGATAGCATGATTTGTGCACATAGAGGGGTATGCACTAAAAGGATTGTGTGTGTGTGTGGGGGGGGGGGGGGGGGGGGG
>SSNS01000150.1:488402-659220 GCA_006937985.1 Aphyosemion australe | reverse complement strand
GTTCTGTACATTTCAGAGGCAGTTTTTCACAAAACATTGAAATTATGCCATCAGTATGTGAAGAGCATTTCAAAATGTCAACAAATTCCTCAGCAACACATCAACTTTAAACTTAAATTTTCAAGAAAATAACATTATGAATTTTGAAAATATTGTCAACGTTTCCAGTCTCTTTTTTTTATATTGTAATGCTTGAGTATTTAAGCTCCTCAGGTGCTCAGTGACCTTCTGGTTCCACTCAGAGCCTGGGCTCAGTAACCCATGGAGCATCCACTGGGAACTGTGAGGTGCCTTCTGGTGACACCTCTTTGGGACAAACAGCTTTTATGGGATTAACACATCAAATTCCCACCTGCAGAACTAAAACTGATCTCTGCATCATTTCAGAGTGAAGCTGCTTCTCAAACCAACTTTGTTGTAACAAATAATCAAACCCTCTCAAAGTTTAGTTATTATATAATCCAACAGTGGGAGATGCTCCAGGATCGTGAGGTGAAATAGCATCAGGTTACCTAGAATGTCTAAAGTCTACCAGGTTGTTTGTTGTTTTTCTTAGTCAATAATTACCTTTCTTGTATATTTCCTTTTCATTTCCCTGTTCATACTGATCTCATGAGTGTTTGAATAAGTCAATGAAACTAAAGGCAACAGGTTGATAGTCAAGTCAAACAGAAAGTCATGAATTAGATGTTGCATTAAATTCTTGAAATAATTCATGTTTTGTGTTGAAAACCCCAAAACTGCCTTGTTTTGTTATAAAACAGGATTAATCGAGTTGCGTTACACAGCTGCTACAGTAACTGCTGCGAAACAGGGTTCATCACATTATCTGGGCTGCTGTGAGTCATTCTGAGCTCCAGCAAGCATCCTTTTCATCATTTATTAACCATTACACAACAGACCTTTTACAGGATGGAGATGGCAGCCCGGGTGAATAAATGGAGGAGGGGGGGTTAGGGGGGGTTGGCTGTCAAGTTAAAAGACAGAAAGCATTTTACTGCAGAGACAGGAGTTCTGTTGACAAGCACAGAAGGTGGCAAACGAACACTGAATAATAAATTGACTGGTTAGTTGCTGTCTGGTCGCATTAGATGAAGGGTAGATGGAATATGTCACAGCAATAACTACACAGTGATGAGAAGGTGATGGCAGAGAGACAGAGAGATAGAGCAGGAGAATAAAATGAGACGAGAACTGCAAGAAATGAGCAGAAGAGAGCAGGACGAGGGAAGAGAGACAGGAGGGGAGAGAGACGTGGAGGGCAAAAAGTGAGAAGGAAGAAAGGACAGATGGAGAGAAAACTTTGCCTGATCTCAGACATCTGAGTCATCTGACAAAACAGATTGTTTTATTATAGAAAGCAGCAAACACAACAATCCTGTCAGACAAGGCAGTGAGGTGTGATACCTCAGAGATCAGCCCACGACTGCAGGTCAGTCTTCCTCTGAACCAAACATCTGCTTCAGCACCAGACTACAAACCAGAGCGAGCAACACGACCAGAAAACGATCAATGTGCAGCGAAGCCCGGCCAAACGTCGATCTGTTGTTGTACGTTTATGAAATCATCATCTCTCAAAGCCTCATTTCCCCCAAATTATAGAAAAACAAATGATGTCTATCAGAGAGCTGTGGTTGTGTTTGTTCAGGCTTTAGGATTGAATCATCTCATCCATGTTGCTCTGGGCACAAGTTCTTATTTTTAATAAACAACAAAACATGAAGTTGCTGTTTTTCATGATTTCAAGTCCACAACACCCCAAATCATTCAGATCTAATTATCTAATGTTTGGCATTATTTGGATCCCAGTTGGTTTTTGTCTGTTTGGGCAAAACAAGCGGTGAAAGTGGTCTCTGATTTGTGAGAGCAGCGAGATGGAGACTGCCCCTATGGGAGTTGGAAGAATCCAAACACGGCTCATACTGGGTCTGCCAGGTAGGCAGAAATAAAGATTTCCAGCGCTGGAGGAGAGAGACTTGTTAGTGTTCCATTATGATCTGCTTTCCCAAAGTCGGGTTACTCTCTTCAGAGATCCTCCTGGGAGATCCATTAGGCATCCCTAACCAGCGAGGATATATTTCCCTCCTGAGAGTTCTGGGTCTTCCCTAGCGTCTCCTCCCAGTGGGCAATGCTGAAAAAATCTCCAAATACAGACAACCAGGAGGCGTACTGATCAGCTGAGTCCTTTTGATGAAGGGGAGCAGCAGCTCCTCGCCTAATCTCTGAGGCTGATTCTGTGGAGAAAACTCATTTCAGCCAGGATCTCATCGGAATAGTTATTAGAATAGTCTTTGCTCAGCTCCCTCAACCTCCACAAACTCCATCATTATAGCAGAAAAGGCCTTCCTCCACCAGTCTCACTACCTCCTACCATCACTTGGTTTTTGAGTTGCTTAACCCCACCCAATAAAGGAGCATTTCACCTTTTTCCAAAAGAGAACAGTGGCCTTGGATTCATATGAGCTGACTCTCATGTGGTCGTCTTCCCGCTCAGCTAAGAACCGCCTCAGTGCACACTGAAGGTCAGAGAGTAAAGATGCTAACAACCATATCTTCTGAAGAAAGCAGAGCAGAGACCCTGAGTTTCCTAGACCAGACCCCCCCCCCCCCCCCCCCCCCCCCCCTAAAGAAGCCCTGGTTCAGTCCAATCCTCCCTGGGAAAGATCTCCAACAATCTAAAATCTCATTCTCTCCTGGTGCCAGGACCAAATCAATCAGAAACCTTTGCCCGAGGCTGTCTTGCTACCAAGAACACTCGTAGACAACCTTCATGCACTCACATGGTGTTATGAAGAGAACCCTCTGGTTCAGATCAGCCAGGCCTTTCCTCAAAAATCACACCCCTCTACAGACCTTGATCTGTGCCCACATGAACATTTAAGTCCTCTGGGAGAAGGATGGAACCACCGGACAGCAAGAAATAATCCAAAATGCAATTTGATGCTTTTTTACAAACAGCAGACCCTCCGTCCTGCAGCTCAAAGCCACAAAGATGACTGGGAAGAACCTCGACAGATGTTCAGCCAGGCGTTTCAAATTAGAAGCTGTTAAATGACTTCTGCAGAGGTGTTTTTACAACAGAGGAACGATAACGCATTATGAGACTTTGACTATTTCTGGGAGCACAGGCTGAGCTTTTACTAAGTCACACATGAATGAGAATTATAGCCTCATTACCCTCGTCTAACTTCACATGAGGAGTAGCTAGTTGTTTTGGCCTCAGCTTGCACCATTTAAAAAAACAGGAGTGTGTTTTGGTGTTTCTGTGAGTTTCTCTCTTCAAGCCAAGGTCACAGTGTTTGATGTTTTTGTCTCAAAGTGAATCAGCCAGAAAGATTCACCCCCGCCTGCTGCTCACACACCACATGTCACCACGTGACCCACATCTTCAGAGCTTCGGCTAACTCGAAGCAAAAACACCAAACTACTTATCCAGTTCTGCTCTAACATCTAATCACCTGCTGCTGCCTCATCACAACCAGAGAAAATGGAGTTTGCATAGTTGTAAACTGCAGTCTTTCACCCCACTGGTTTGTGTGAACTGAATAGAGAAAGGTGCCCCCCCCCACTCCCTTGTTGTTTTTCCCATTTTCCTCCCAGTAGACGGACGTGATGGAAGTGCTAACTGCACACAGTTTTGTGACTGATTGCTTTGCTCGGTGGAAAATGGCACCTCATCCCCAGTGAATCTTTTCCATATGAATTTTTATGCTCTGCATTTTGCATTAACCATTTGCTGTGCCCCCCCACCACCACACACACACACACACACACACACCTGCGACAAGGCAGCATTCTGGAGCCGTGCAGAAGAAACACACACATCTCAACCCACATGAGCACACACATCCGTGTTCACTCACACCAAAACAAATCATCATGTTGACTAAACTTGTCTCTATTTTCTCTCTTTTCATTTGGTCAAATTTCCTTTCTTCTCTTCTCTGAATACAAATAAGCTGTTGTCCCCCACCCCCACCCAGAATCAGATCAGGACAGGGATCTGAAGTGAATATCTGATGGGGAAATAAATTCACTGAATATTTCATTAAGCGCTTGATGGGAACACTGCAGATTTCATGGATGATGAAAGTGAACCCTGGAAAATCCACCTCTCTGTCTGTCACTCATCAACCGTGGAGAGGATGAGCTCCTCCTCAGCGAGCGCTCCCAGACTCTGAATATTTAAAGCTTCATTTGGTTAAGACGACACTTGTGCTCTTATCTGCTCTGACAACGTGGGAACGTGTGGTTACAGTATGACAGGGAAGACCAGGAGGAATCTGACGCCCTCTACTGTGCAGATCAGAAAGATCCAGAAACGTATGGAAAAAACAGAAACCTGATATTTTCACTAATAATGTTGGCTTTCATGGACTTAAAATCATAGTTGTTTCTAATGAAGAGGGGGAAACGGCTCGTTAGCACAATCAGCTAAGTTGAGATTTTTGTTTTAAGAAGTTTTCTCTAAAACATCTGAACCTAAAAGATCAGAGTTCCTTTTTTAGTATTCAAGAAGAGAATAAGTCTCAAACTGGGATGAGATGCTTGTTTGTGTCTGGGTCTTAAAGGCCGATAGAGGCCAAAAGGTGCCTTTAAACGTGCCCAGACTACAGCAGGTTGGCAGAATGACTGGAGGGATGGCTGCATGAGAAGGATAAGTGAAATCTTGCAGGATGGATTCAGCCTGAGGCTGCTCCACAGCATGTTTACAGGGTTCATGGCAGGAGGCTGAGGAGAGTTCAGGGCAAAGGCAGAGAGTGTCAGACAGACACAGATGGTGTAAACCCAGAGCGATGAAAGGGATTTACTGTAATCATCCTGCTGTTAAAAGAAAAGAGGCGTCTGTTTGGTAGAATGTGATTCATTCTGCTTTTCTTACAGATTATTAACAGAAAGTCTCAAAAGCACAACTCTGTTGGGAAAACATATGAAAAAAACAAGGATTATCTTCCAATAGAGTGATTAAGAAGTTGTTAAAAAAATCCTCAGACTAATAAACTATGATAAGTTACAGGTGAAACTCAAATAATTAGAATATGATGCAAAAGTTAATTTATGTCAGTTATTCAACCTAAAAGGTGAAACTAATCTATGAGACAGACTCATTCCATGCAAAGCCAGATATTTCAGCCTTTATTTGTTATAATTGTGATGATCATGGCTACAGCTGATGAAAACCCCACATTCAAAATCTCAGACAATTAGAATATTGTGAAAAGGTTCAATATTCTAGACTCAAAGTGTCACACTCTAATCAGCTGATGAATCCAGGACACCTGCAAAGGGTTCCTGAGCCTTTAGATGGTTTCTCAGTCTAAGATGGATTACTGACATAAATGAACCTGATGTGATTCTGAGCCTTTACCTCATTTTTCCAGTTTCACCTGTAAGCATCATTTGTTTATGTGTTAATACACGAGTATATAGCTTATGCTCAATTAAAATCCGAATAAACACAAGAAAAAACTATTTCTGCGAAAGGTAAAACATTTCATCAGGAAGTTTTTTTGTATTTTCTTGTCAACTTTGAGTCATAAATGAAATTTAGAAAACATTTACAGCTAAATAACTGCACTATAGCCTAAATGCAATAAATATAAAATGTCCCATACAGGCAAAACACAAAAATCTATTTTTTATATGTTCTAAAACAAATGACACGTGTACTTTTATCATATGATTTAGAAGTTGAATTTTTTAACTTTTCGTTCTGTTTAAAACACAGATTGGAGATCTTTTGTGAAGCTGCTTTTAGCAGCTTAGCTCTGAAGATCACAGTGATGATCGAAACGTCAGCATAAAAAGGTAAAAGATCTCCTATCTGTGTTTTAAAAGGAACGAAAAGTTAAAAGATTAAATTAGACATACACAGAATGAACGTACCGAAGATGATTTAGAGGTTTTTCTGGGAAGGAAACCAATTCATCTTATATTTGCAAATATTTTTATTTGCACAATAATTTATTAATTAGTACATTTTTAACACTTTATCTCAAATTTTTATCTGACACCATGCATTGCACATTTTCAGTCTCACTACATATTTTATTTTATTTTAAGTAAGTGACTTGTGCCTTTTAATGTCTTAAAATACATGATTAAATCCTAACATAAAGGATTGTGCCGTTTATATGGTGGCTTTTGTAAAATAAAAAGACCAGATGATTCTTCAGTCTGCTGGAGATTTATTAATTGAGAAACCATTAATTAAAATCAGCTGATCATCGTAAAGACCAGGCAAAATGAGACTATTTTCAAGTATGTGATTTAAATTTTGTTATCTTTAATTTCCGCTAAAATATGTTTTCTTTCTGGTTTTTAAAAAACAACACCCATAGCATTTTAGTGCTTCTCTCCATTTAAACGTTGTGAAGCCACCAGAGGTCAGTGTTGCTCTAATTACAGACTCCATGGAGAAAATTCTCTCAGGATTTCTTTACATACTGGACTTTTCTTTCAGAACTCTGAGTATAAACATTATTTGTAGTTTTGCTTTGATACAAGTGGAAGAAAGTCTGTTGCTACAGACAGAAGAGAAATGAAATGAATCTGTTCTCCAGAGTTTATTCCTGCAGCTGTTTTAGAACGTGCTGACTGATAAAAGGTCATCTGAAAGGAGAATGTGACTCTAAAGCGCTCTGGGCAACAGGAACAAATGAAACTACTGGTACCTGTTATCTTTAAAGTGATAATCACATCTATAGAGAGGAGACTAGATCATGTTGTTTCTGACAATAAACATTTACATAAAATATTCAGATTGTATTTGAACTGCTTGTTTTCCAAAGAGGATGTGGAGACAGGAGGAGGCTTTTTGGTCCGGCCCCCTACAGAAGTGTGTATGTGGAAGTTGGTGGTCCTTTATGGCATTAGAGGAAGAAAATCTTCCCCTGAGGGCTCAATAAACATGGGAAGTACACCAGAAAGTGTTTCAACTAGATTTCTAACACTTCCTCACACTCTTGTCTCCTTCAAAATAGGTTTTAATCAGTTTTGTTTGGAAAAGAAATCTTAAATGACGAGTGAATATTAGACACCATTAGACACCACTTGAAAAACATCAAATCCTAATGAGGCCACTTTAGATCTTTTCCCATTGACTCTAAATGGTTTCATAAACAGTTTAAAACTCTCCGGTTTCTGACGGTGTCTGAAAGTGACTGAAAATAGACCCGAGCTCTCATTAAAGCGCTGACCAAAAACAAATCCATCACAAACACGCTCACTGAACCAGAAACGCAAAACTAAGAGTAAAAACATTTAAAAAGTTGATTTGAAAAGGTCTGACTACTACAAAACAAAAGAAACAAACTGCAAAGTGTGTGTGTGTGTGTGTGTGTGTGTGTGTGTGTGTGTGTGTGTGTGTGTGTGTGTGTGTGTGTGTGTGTGTGTGTGTGTGTGTGTGTGTGTGTGTGTGTGTGTGTGTGATGTTTAGCAGAGCCAAATCTCTTGCTCCTGCAGCTCATTTCCCTGAGCTGTGTGTGGGTGTTTTATTGTCAGTGTGTATTCATCCCTAGTGTATTTTCAGCCTCCATGTGCACGCATGTCCAGTAGCCACGCTTTTTAAAGCCGTTCTTTCATTTTTTATATATTTAAAATAAAGGAACTGCTCATTTATCTCAGCTGTTGCTCCTCTGAAGATTCATGTGTTACGTAACTAAAACCTGAGGAGTGGCTCCTTTGTGAGGTTATGAGTATGTGAGACCCCGAGGGCAGTTTCTTCCACTATGAACCATCCAACAATGTGTGTATGAGCGTCTTTGTGCATGTACTGTATGTACGGTGTGTGTGTGTGTGTGTGTGTGTGTGTGTGTGTGTGTGTGTGTGTGTGTGTGTGTGTGTGTGTGTGTGTGTGTGTGTGTGTGTGTGTGTGTGTGTGTGTGTGTGTGTGTGTGTGTGCCCTTTGATGTTTCCATCCCTCCAGAAAAAATGTCAATTGGTTCAAAGCACATTTTACTGAGTGAGTGAGTGAGTGAGTGAGTGAGTGAGTGAGTGAGTGAGTGAGTGAGTGAGTGAGTGAGTGAGTGAGTGAGTGAGTGAGTGAGTGAGTGTCTTCTTGAAGTTTCCTTATTTCACTAGTAAAAGATTTAAATCATTCTCCTTTAAAACACACACACACACACAATAACAATTAATGCATGGTGATATTAAAGCCCTCTTCCTCCTCTTGGCACTATCTATTTGCAGCTCTGGTTCCTCTCTGCCACAGAGATGTGTTTTATTACTGACATTTATCACACAAGCACAGTCTCTCTTTAACTCTCTCTCTCACTCATACACACACACACACACACACACTCCTCTGTATCAAACATATTTTTCCTCTCTATTAGCTGCTTACTCCCTTCACCACTGTCTCCTTCCCTCCAGCCCTCTGGAGAACAGAACGAGGTCGACTGGAGGAAAGTTAAGACTTTCACCAGCTGAAGACAAGCGATGAAGTTGACTCAACTCAAACTTCAGTGCTCGTTAGCAGACATGCAACTCTCACGACCATTCATGTGCTTGCACAGTTTTTCTTGCACATTTGGAAAAGCTAAACATTCTCATTTTAGTTTATATTCAGGAACTTCTTTACCTTTGATGAGAGTCCCAGTGACCAGTTTGTGAAGAGTCACGACAAACTTGATGAGTCCCTGTTTGCAGCGCTTGGCACAGCCCGTCATGCTGACAGTGACCCGGGACTCTGCAGGTGGAGCAGAGCCAGAGCAGGACTCAGAGTTTCCAGGTCCGGGACAACACCACCACACAGCTGGAACTTCCTCTGGTCCAGTCCGTGAGTCCTGCAAACCGGAGGCAGGTCGGTTCGTCTCACTGCATTTCCATCGGCTCTGCCAAGCTGAAGGGGAGAAAAAGAATCTCCTGCTGCTCTCCTCGTATTCCCTCCCCCACTCCTCCTCCCCCTCTTTGCTTCAGGATTAAACGAGCAGAAAATGAAGAGTGAGGATGAGAGAAACAAAAAGGGGAGTTGAAGAAATTCTCTTTTTCCAAGGAAGTCAGTGTGTCGGAGGTGCTACACTACAAAAACCTCCTCTCTGTCTGCATCCTGCTGGTGGTAATAAAGTAATGAAGCAATTCTGTGAACTCTTCCTGGTTTTAATTCTCCTCCTCCTTCTACTCCTCCTTCCCCTGCTGATTATCAAATTCAGCCTCTTTCTTAGGAGGAGAAGCAGTAATCCACTTTCAGCACCTGTGACAACGGACAGCTCCCACAATACAGACAGCAGACTGGGTTTGAAGACACACACACACACACTCAAAGTTTTTGTTGGTTTAAAAATGGATCTGTTCATTTTAAATTTCTAATCTACAAACATTAAAATATAATTTTTACTTCAGATTAATTTGCTATTTTAATCATTCAACTATAACTGCCTGAACAGTTTATATTATTTAAATTACATGCTAGAGTCATAGAGTAAATAAAGTTTTCTTTCTGTTCTTATTAAAGCTGAATTTTGCCTGTTTAGATTACTCCCCTAACCTTAATTACCACCATCATAAAGTAAATTAAAAATAAGTTGAAGATCTCTTCAGAGTTTGAAAAGTTTAATTCTCTAACTCACTGGATGCAAAAGTATAAAAGCCTTCCTCCGTTACAAGAATGGAGCTCAAAACACCAGAGGATCTGTAAAATATGGTATTATAATGAAAGTAGTAATGTGATGAATTAGTAGATAGATGTTTACAGCAAAAAAAACAGAAAGGTGAAGAAAATACATGTTGACAACAAAACTCAGCAGATAAAGTAAAACGACTAAACAAGAATCCTTGTCATCTGTTAAAGAGTCTATCAGTCAGATCGAAGGTTATTCTGCTCCTCGCTGATACAAATGATTGTTTTCTGTCTCAAAATAAAGCATGTGAGCATTCACATTCTCACTTATTTTATTACCAGGATTTTTCTTTTTTTACCAGGACAGACCGGACGATGAGCAGCGACTTTCATTGAGGGTTAGGTGAATGGAAAACACAAGGATGCAGATGTAGAGAAAAGGCAGAATAGGAAATGAAACAGAAAGCCTAAAACAGAACCAGAACCACCACTGAAAACATTAATACAAACAAAGCAACATTAGGAATTTCTGATCTTTCAGTTCCTGCTGAAGGTGACGCCTCTCAGGATCAGAACTGTCTGAATTCATCCCATCATGCTCATACATCTCAGTTTTCTGGACTGGTACGTCTTCCATGAACTTTTTTATGAGCAGAGTTTGTGTTGTGCGTAACAATAACGCCAGTGTTGCTTCAGATCAGCTCACGTTACACAAGCAATCTTTATGTCAGCTCCTTTTTGTTAAGGTTTTGCTTGTAAAACTTAAATATAAGTAGCTGTTTTAAAAATCCAGTCAGGTGTTGTGAAATCAGTATTTCAGTATTGAACTGAATTTCAATATCTTTAGTTCTCTCTCCTCAGTTCTAATCAAAAGTATTTATTGCTTTTTCCAAGACCTTGCTTTGATTCCTTCACCCTAACTCATCAATACACCGTATGTCGAGTCTGCCAGCGAATCCTTTTGACCTTCACCAGGACCCTGATCCACCCAGCCTTTACATCATCATCATCATCAGAAACTGGAACATAACTCAGGAGAGACAAAGTCTAAAACCGAGAAGATAGGATGGAAAAAACGAGGAGCTCACAAGAGAGGAGAAAGAGGGTGCAGGGAGGTAATCTCATAAGGTGTTTCTAGGCTATATTTAGTCCTGAATCGTGTTTAGCTGCTGGACCAATAGTTACAATGAAAAATACTGAACAGAAAACCACAATAATGGCAAAGTTAAAGAGAAGAAGAAATGAAGAAATAGATGAAAACAGACACCACAGGAGGGAGAGAGGCAAGCAGTGAAACAATAAACATGCAAATGGAAGGTATAAAAAAAGAAAAGAAATGCAGAGAACTGATGGAGGAGTGAAATGAGATGGAGAATTTGCCAGGAGGAGAAGGAGGGAGGTGTAGTTGCACAGATGCGGGACGTAAAACTCATTGTTCTGTACCTTCTGAGGGTTATTACCCATCAAAACTGAAAGGTTTGGGGCGAATGGGGATCGATACAGTTCTGCAGGAGAATGATTGTTCTGGTTCAAATGTAGCGAAAAAGGCTGAACAAACACAACGGAGGAGAAAAAGTGAAAGAAAATTAAAGAGGAGGAGAAAAAGCAAGTCTTTACGCACCTTCTCTGCTTTAAGCGTGCAGATTACAGCGCAGGGAAATTTGCATAAAACATGCTTGTCGATTACCGCCCCCATTGTTGGTGATTAATGAGATTAGGGTTTGCCATTGCATGCAGATCCAAGGATGTAATAGCAGCTAATTGCTTGTCACTCCCTACATTAGAAGTTGCTCTATTTGATGTTTGTTTCAGTGTGGATTTGCTCAGAAGGCTGAAGCCCTTGTTTCCGCTGCTGGTAGAGAAGAAACGGTACCGGATATGATTTTTTTAGACTATCTGGAGTAAAATTGAAAGGAAACAAGAGTGGAGGAGAAAAGAAACAACAGTCTGAGAAGTGAAATGCAATAAAGCAGTGGAAAAGAGGGAACAAAGGGAGGTAAAATATCCAACTAATGGAAGGAAATTAAAATTCCTCCAAAGAGCATGAGAAAAAACACATAAGTATGAGGAGAAAATAGAAAAGTGGTTGTTATTATGCAAAAATGAAGAGTTAGAAGAGATAAAATGGAAAGACAATGGATGCTATAAGCAAAAGGGTAGAAAAATGAGGAAGGAAGAAAAGTAAGCAGGATGAAAAGAGAAGAGATTGCTGTGAATGCTGTCAGAATTGAATCAGAGGCAGGCAGCTGTGAGCTCTGATAGTTCTTTGCCTCTAAATATAACAGACCCTGAGATGGACTGATAGGACCAGAACAACAGAAACCTAGTTAGCTCCCAACTGTTTGGCTGTTTTCAACCGTTTCAGAGCTGGTTGTGTTTGCATGATGTGATATTATCAGTCCACGTTTCAGCAGCAGGAAAGGGCCACACCTCTGGGTGTGAGCAGCTGGTTCTGGCCTGCAGGTGCAGACCTCTGAACCACCACCCAAAGCTCAAGGTGTCAGCAGCCATGATGGAGCGACGGTGTCACCTCTGGGTGGAATTATAACCTCACAACACACTATCCGTCCTCTTTGTCTCATCTCAATACACACACACACACACACCTGTAAACCTGAGATATCACCTGCATGCTCAGTAAAAGGAAACAAAGGTGTAGATTTATTGACGCCACTCTGACAAGTCATTTATACACTCACTTTTATCTTCTGCCTTCTTTCCATCACACCCTCCATCACTGTCTGCCCCCCCCCACCACCACCACCACCACACACACACACAGGTCTGCATGACAAGAGCCAGATTTGAGCAGGCATCACTTACCACCAGTAACAAAGGACCTGTTATTATAGGTAAACAAGACTTTAGCAGATACTTCAATGCTTTGGGTGCATCTTGCAAATGTGTGTGTGTTTGCATTTGTGCGTGCATGTGTGTGTGTGTTAATAATGAATGTTAGCCTCCCTGCAGAGAGCTTGAGGAATCCTGTGGGTCTGATTCAGCTTCTTTAGACTCATTCAGGGACAGGAAGCCTGGTTAATGAAACACTTGGTGCTGTGCAGGACTTTGTGTGTTAACCCACAGAGAACAGCAGCAAGTACTAGTCCTAAACCACTCGTAACCTTTGTGTTTGGATGAAAACAAAACTCTGCAAATCCTCAGTCAGGGGTGTGGATGAAGGCAGCTTGTGTTTCAGTTTATTTATTCCTTACTAAAGTGGGATTATCGTATTGTTTCAAAATTGGCAAAACAAATATTTGAATTAGAAAGAAATGGGGAAAAGTTAAATGACCGGACTTTTCTGTGATATTCAGGAACGTTTAGGAATTGTGCTGATGCTTTATTTTACAACCTAAACCTTTATTGGGTTTTTTTGTTTAACAATAAAAGACTAAAACATATTTTAGATGGGTTTTTTGATTTGTTGAAGCACTTTGACATCCTTCAGTCCTCAAAAGAACTAAGGATTGTTCTTATTTTCCTCATTGGCAGAAGCTTCACACGTAAACCAGACTGAATGGATCCTTCATGAGTCTCAATCAGTTTAGAACCAGAATAAAGCTGAAGCTTTTTAAGGATTAAACAAATAATTGACTTGTTTGCTTGTTTATTTTTTTCCCCAGAAAGACCGTTACTTCTTACTAAGTGGAAGTGGCATGTTTAACAGATGATGTTGAAGATTTTTTCCAGTTTTAAACATAATGAGATAGAGCTCAGTGCCTAGTTTCCTCTACAGGTGGCTCTTGTCGTCCTTTAGTTTGCTTTGTGGGTCCGTAACTCATCCATCCAGGTTTGGACGTGTAGTGAAGCCATGTTTACATGTTCACTTAAATCCTTAGTAACACTAAAAATTAGATATTTTATGAACAGTAGATCAGCTACCTCCTGAATACACACACACACACACACACATCCTCCTCCACCCGTGGGCACCTTTTTCTGCTGAATACGAGCAATAACATTCTCAGAGGAGCTCTCAAAGCTGCAGAGCACAGCAGGTGATTAATAAGCTTCTTTCTGCTGCTCGTGCTTCTTACTTTTTGTTGTTGTGCTTCTTTTCTGTTTTGTTTTCTGGTGAATGAAGATACAATCACTCTGAGGTTTTGAGCAGCTTGGTTGTCTCTGTATGCATATTTGCACCAGACTCCAATAAATCTCTGCTTAAAGCATCTGTCAGATAATTACTGAAAAGCTGCCCTCAACATCTGTGGAGGTTCAGCTCTCATGACTACCCTCTAGTGTTCATTAGGTGTTTTTGTCATTGAGGAAATTCCCAGTTAAACGTTCACAGCAGGTGATCAGTAGCCTGGCAAGCCATCAAACTCTGCAAAGCAAGATTTGGTCTAGTTCACTAGGCTAGGTGATCAGTGGAATTTGTGCAGAAGCTCTTTAGGTTATTGTGAGACTCTAACTCAGCTTTTTTAAAGGTATTTTAGTCGTGTTTTATATTTACTTACGGAAATTTAAAGTAAAAACACTTTTATTTTTATTTTAACTTGAGCTTCATAACCAATAAACAGTCGAATAGCAGATTGATATTTAATATATAAACATTTATTCTCTGTACAGATTAAAGAAATCAGTGGGAAATAATATTGCTGATATAAAAATACATTTGCTGCACCATGATCACCACACACACACACACACACACACACACACACACACACAGCAAGTAGAAAAAGAATATAGTGTGTCGTGAGCATTTGTTAAATAAAAAAGAAAGAGAGCTGAGTGCAAAGATGACATCTATTAGAAGAACAAAGTGTCATTCATACAAAAGAAAAATACAGTGAGGTAAAGGATGTTGGCATTTTCTTAGAACATTTTCTACAAAAAATATCAGCGATCATCTTGTTTAAATTTCTTCTTGTGTGCAAATTTCACAACTTAACCTTCTGTCTGCGTGTCTAAATAAATGTTGCTGACCTGGGAGGAGAAGAGGGGAAAGTCTTTGGAGTAAAGAATCGTTTCACATATTTGGCTTCATGTACAAAAATCAAGTACTATTGACCACTGAGTATGAAGTCTTGTTCACTTTGTGATGTTGTCCAGACGTCGTTAATGGCCAGCGATGATCCTCAGTGTTTCACACAGTGTAAAGGTGTGCAGCAGAAACAGAAACCACTCCAGAGTGTTTTTAAGATGTGACGTACACCGGTTTGATTGGCAGTCATTCTGATCTTTCATCTCACTTTTTCAAAAGGTCCTGGAGGTGAAAGCATGTCAAAAATGTCTTTACATGCAGAGAAACTTTGATTGTAGAGGCTGGCCTCTCGCATCTTCAGGTAAGGATGTTTCGGTTTAGGTCGCTGCGTCCAGAATTAAAACCACGTGAGACGAGTTGTTCTGGCTGGTTGGCCTGAGCGTCACATGGTGCAGAGCGATTACGCGTCCCAGCAGAGGTGGAGGTTAGGACGCATCTCCAGAGGGCTGCAGCTATAGATGGATGTGCACAGATGAGAGGACACAGAAAACCAGACTGTCACTGTTTGGTGTCAAACTATCAAGAGTTTGTTTTTCATGAATTATCTCATTTAATTTAACTGAAAAAATTTAACTGTTTAAAATGTGTTTCTCAATATGAAAAATTCTACATTTGGATGAAGAAACTGTTTACGAAGTGCGACAAAATCAAAGCCCAACAGAAATTTTAAAGTAGTTGTGGTAACCACGGTAACCACACACCCGCATTTCTTATTCCATGACTGAGTCTTTGTGAAACGAGACAAAAATTGATTTTAAAGTATTCCTCAGTCACCGTTCAAAGAACCAAAACCCCATGGAAGTTTCCTCGACCACAAGTAGCAGAGGTCACGCATGTCAATTTTTATGTGTCACCAGTTAAAAGACCTGACGAGTTAAAAAGCCCCTCCACTTTCAGTTTGGAAAACACAACAAAGCAGAAACTTAATGGGAGCCTACTGAAGATTGAGAAGAGGCACTCTGCTGCTCCCTGACAGGATTTGAGAGGAAACTGTAGATTTGCATGAGTCAGAGATTGTGTGTGAAAGAAGACGAAAATTGCCAACATTTTGATGAATTAATGATATAAAAACTGTAAAGTTTGAGGGAGTAAGAAGAGCTTGTTTGTAAAAGTTTGGGGTTAGACAGCTCTAAAGTTGGTGTGTGGCTTCATCACTTGGTAAAACATTGTAAAAGCTCCAAGAAAAGAAAAAAATTATAAAACGTAAACTGCAATTTACTCCAAACTTTTTGTGACACGTTTAAACTTTGAAAGCTGTTTCTGCTGTGAAAGAGGGAAAGGTCTTCTTCCTAAAGTGAAAGGACCAGCTGGAGATCCAGCACCTTCAAGCATGCTAACTAGTTGTTTCCTGACACAGAGACAAATTCAGTGACGCTGACTGGCTAAACAATTATCCAGTTCTCCCCAGCAACCAAATGTGATTGGCTGTTTTATAACTGCAGCTCAGGGACACGTTTTCCTGTGCCCGTCTGTGGGGCAACTAGGATATACACTGCTCACAAAAATTAAAGGAACACTTTAAAGAAACACATTAGATACATCAGATCTCAATATAAAGTTGGATATCTATACAAATAACGACAGGGCAATGTCTTAGGAACAAAAGGATGCCAAGTCTTTTAATGGAAATAAAGGTTTTCAGCCTACAGAGGGCTCAATTGTGTAGACACCCTAAAATCAGAGTGAAATGAAGATGTGGCAGGCTAGTCCATTATTTCAAAAACTTAATTTCTGCAACTCAAAATGCTTTTCAGTATCTTGTGTGGCCCCCACGAGCTTGTGTGCATGCTTGACAACGTCGGGGCATGCTCCTAATGAGACAACGGATGGTGTCTTGTGGCATTTCCTCCCAGATCTGTGTGAGGGCATCCCTGAGCTCTTGTACAGTCTGAGGAGCAACCTGGCGCCGCCTAATGGACCGAAACATAATATCCCACAGATGTTCTATTGGGTTTAAGTCAGGGGATCGTGAAGGCCATTCAATTGTTTCAATTCCTTCATCCTCCAGGTACTGCCTGCATACTCTTGCCACATGAGGCCGGGCATTGTCGTGCATTAGGAGAAAACCAGGACCTACTGCATCAGCGTAGGGTCTGACAAAGGGTTCAAGGATTTCATCTGGATACCTTATGGCAGTCAGAGCACCATTTCCTAGGCAGTAGAGGTCTGTGCGTCCCTCCATGGATATGCCTCCCCAGACCATCACTGACCCACCACCAAACCTGTCATGTTGAACGACGTTGCAGGCAGCATAACGTTCTCCTTGTCTTCTCCAGACTCTTTCACGTCTATCACAGGTGCTCAGGGTGAACCTGCTCTCGTCTGTAAAAAGTACAGGGCGCCAGTGGCGGACTTGCCAATTCTGGTGTTCTTGAGCAAATGCCAGTGGAGCTCTACGGTGCTGGGCAGTGAGCACAGGGCCCACTACAGGACGTCGGGCCCTCAGGCCATCTTCATGAAGTCTGTTCCTGATTGTTTGGGTAGAGACATTCACACCAGTGGCCCTCTGGAGGTCATTCTGTAGGGCACGAGCAGTGCTCAGCCTGTTCCGCCTTGCACAAAGGAGCAGGTATCGGTCCTGCTGATGGGTTGTGGACCTTCTACGGCCCTGTCCAGCTCTCCGAGAATAACCGCCAGTCTCCTGAAATCTCCTCCATGTTCTGGAGATTGTGCTGGGAGACACATTAAACCTTCTTGCTGCAGCACGTGTGGATGTGCCATCCTGGAGAAGTTGGACAACCTGTGCAACTTCTGTAGGGTTAAGGAATGGCCTCATGCTGCCAGTAGAGATAATTACTCAAGCCAAAACTAGCACGAGTGGAAAACCAGCCAAAAAAGATCAAGAGGGAGAAACTTGAAATGACCTCCACATGTTAAACCAGTCCTGTTTTGAGGGTTTTGTAATTGTTGCCACTTTAGTGCACCTGTCGTTAAGTCCATGAACACCAATACAGCTGAAAGTGATTAACAATGCCCTCAGCTGCTTAATCAACCAGAAAATTATCAGACAGGTTTAATTGATTTCATGCCAGGCCCAATAAGAAAAGTGTTCCTTTAATTTTTGTGAGCAGTGTATTTATATATATATATATATATATATATATATATATATATATATATCATCTCAAACCCCCATATATATATACACACCAAAGTCAAAGATATATATTATTGTACCTACTGCATTTTTATGATTATGCTCCTGTTGAGCCCACACTTGGCTGTCTCCAATCTTAGCAACTTTGTCACTATTTCTAACAACTTTTCAGACTCCACTCTTGACTTTTTTGCTCCTCAGCTACGCTCTGACCGTCTTTCTGGACATTAGGAGAGGGAACGATGTGCGCATGTGCAGCATGATCACATTACATCGACAGACCAATCATAAACTTTCTCGGTGGACTGCACTCCCTAAAAAGTTGTTTTACAAGCTAAATAAATTCAAAACATAGCGAGCCATATCTGAAGTGATTTATATTTTATCAGGGCTGCAAACTCTCACACGATGAGTGTCAGACTTGCATTTGACTGTCTTCACACGTCCTCATGCCACATGTCCAGTGTCTCACGCTGATAAATAATAATAGTTCATCTATCTGAGCGAAACACTGCATCGCGCTACTGTACACACTCCCCTATGGCACCACTGGACAGGGCTAAATCATTATTATGCAGCAGGAAGGTCACTACAACATAGGACTCTGTTTCCTCACTGGAAGACGTGCAGGTGTGATTGAGGAGGTCTTCGAAGTACTCCACCCACCGATCCACAAAGTCCCGAGTCGAGGTCAGCAGCACAAACGTTGGTAGTGCACTGCTTTCCCCTCCTGAGGTGCCGGGTGGGGGACCAGAATCTCCTCTAAGCAGTACGGAATTCTTGCTCCATGGTCTCACTGAACTTGTCCTACACCCGGGTTTTTGCCTCTGATCATCAGAGCCGCATTCCGCTTGGATTGCTGGTGCCCATCAGCTGCCTCCGGTGTCCCGCAGGTCAGAAAGACCCGATAGGACTCTTTCTTCAGTGTCCACCAGCTTGTTCGGGGGTTGCCGCCACAACAGGCACAGACGACCCTGCAGTCGCAGCTCCGGTCAGCCTCCTCGACAATGGAGGCGGGGGACGTTGAGTCTGAGTGGGCCATATTCCGTGCCTCCATTGTCGAGGAGCTGACCGGCTGCACCCGGAACGTTTTGGAAGTTCTGTCGGAGGTGGGAATTAAAGCTCCTTCTGACAGGGGACTGCCAGATGTTCCCAGCAGACCCTCACAATACATTTGGGCCTGCCAGGTCTGACCGGCATCGTTCCCCACCATCGACGCCAACTGTGGTCAGTTGACAGCTCCGCCCCACTCTTCACCCGAGTGTCCAAGACATGCGGCCGCAGATCAGATGAAATGACAACAAAGTCGATCATCGAGCTGTGGTCCTGGTGCCAACAGCACATGTGGACACCTTTATGCCTGAACATGGTGTTCGTTATGGACAATCCATGATGAGCACAGAAGTCCAATAACAAAACAACGCTCAAAATTCAGATCAGGGGGGCTGTTCCTTCCAACCACACCCCTCCAGGTCTCACTGTCATTGCCCACGTGAGCGTTAAAATCCCCTAGCAGAACGAGAGAGTCACCAGAGGGAGTGCTCTCCAGCACCCCCTTCAAGGACTCCAGAAAGGGTGGGTAGTCTGTCCTGCAGTTTGGTGCATAAGCACAAACAACAGTCAGAACTCGTCCTCCCACATGTAGGCGGCGGGAGGCTGCCCTCTCATTCACCGGGGTAAACCCCAATGTACAGGCTCCAAGATGGGGGGCAACTAGTATGCCCACCCCTGCTTGGCGCCTCTCAGTGGGGGCAACTCCAAAGTGGTAGAGCAGGGGTAGGGAACTGTGGTCCTGGAGAGCTGCTATCCAGCACGTTTTAGAGGTTTCCCTGCTTCAACACAGTTGGTTCACTTGTTCAGCAGCTCATCAAGCTCTGCAGAAGCCTAATAATCACTTGCTGATTAAAACCAGGTGTGTTAAAGCAGGGAAACCTCTAAAAGGTGCAGGATAGCAGCTCTCCAGGACCAGGGTTCCCTACTCCTGTGGTAGAGTGTCCAACCCCTCTCACGGAAACTGGTTCCGGAGCCAGAGCCATGCGTCGTGGTGAGTTCGACTATATCTAGAAGGATCAGACCGCCAAGGTCCCCGCCTTCGGCTACCACGCATCACACATTGTACCCGACCCCTTTGGCCCCTCCCACGAGTGCTGAGCCCATGGGAAAAGGGGGACCCACGTCGCCTCTTCGAGCTGTGCCCGTCCAGGCTCCATGGGTGAAAGTCCGGCCACCAGGCGCTCGCCAACGTGCCCCACCTCCAGGCCTGGCTCCAGAGGGGGGCCCTGGTGACCCACGTAAACCAATCAAATTAATAAACTATAGTATGTGACACATACTGTTCAGGCTCATACAGTAACTGATTATTTAAAGCTCTGCCCCTGTAATGAATGTTTTCACACAGAACTTTCTAAAGAACAGACAAATTTAAAACAATGTTACCTGCTGATCTGTGTCACTGGGGGGCTGCTGTAATCAGGCTTCGAATCACTTCTGCTCTGATCTGTTCGAGGTGTTATAAATGATTTGGATGCTGTTTGAAGGGAGACCGTTAGAGCCCAGCGTCTGGACGCTGATGTGGACAGGGACGCTCAGATCAACGTTTTCCAGAATGCACTGTGAACACATACAGCCTGCATGTATTTTTATGGTAATATGATGCATCTATCACAGCCATAAAAGATGAATTCATACCTTGGTGCACGCTGAGCTCATCACTGATTTGTGGAAGTCTCCATTCACAAACACCTGAAAAAAATAATCAGAAAAAGGAAAATGAGGCAATTTAAAACAATGAACCCAGACTAAGTTAGCACCAAAGTGCCGTTCACTCTGCTTACTCTGTATCCATACACAAACGTGTCGTTACTGCAGCCCAGTTCGTCAATTGGCGGCCTCTGCCAGCCAATCAGGAGGCTGCTCTGACCCACTCTTTTAATAACCTCAACAGAGCGAACCTCAGCTGGAGCTTCTGAAACGATTAAACAAGGATCATCACACACACACACTTATACTCTATTTCTGCATGAAATCACATCCTGCTTCCATCACTCAGATTTGTCAACAACAAACAAATAAAACAGGACATAAAACAGTACATTTAGAGCTTACTAATGAGGCCAAACGATACATTAAAACATAATAATCAGAAACTGCAGTGTGTGTTATGTGGGCAATAAACTGGGAATCACCAAACAGCTAGAATCTGCACTGCAGCATTTTCATTAATAAAACAGACAGGCACAGAGAAAAGGCCTTATTTAGATGCAGTGTAATCAGATCACAGCAGTGTGCAAAGAAAAACTAATATTCTACAGTAATAAACTGCTACATCATGCACAGAATAATGCATAAAACACACATGTGTTATTCTCATAACAAAAATAGGCTTTTCAGCTTTTCTTCAAACAGAGCTTTAGGTTTACTTTTTTTTTTTTTTTAACATTTTTGGCCATTTGTTCCTGCTTTCTCTTGGCTTCAACATGTATTTGTGTCAAATAAAATACTTCCTTCTGTTCCTCATGACTATGAATTTAAACAAAACCCCTTGCAGATCTTATGTTAAGTCTGAATCTGGTGAATCAGAGCAGAAAGAGCTTTAGCGGAAGCGGGCAGTCAACTTAACTTTTTGAGGAATGATGAATATATTTAACCGCCGTCTAGAAGCAGTTTTGTGAAAATTACCGGGTTTGGGTCTTGAAGTCTTTTCCAGGGAAGTGTTGGCAGACCTTCTGGATTGATCCAAAGAGGAATGAGCAGACTGAGAGCATAAAGCAAAGCTATCAGGAGTCAGAGCAGCACTGTCTGCTTTAGAGGTCATGACAGAAACATTAAGTTTAGGGACAGCTGATGTGTTCAGCGTAGATGCTGCATGTGCAGCATTAGAAACATCATGGACAGTGGTCACTTTCTGCTTTGGCTTCATCACTTGAGTGGCTTCACATGAGTTGATTTTGTCTTTACTGGGAGTGAGACTGGCAAGAGCAAAGTCAGAAGATCTGGAAAAAGTTTTAAAACCATCCACTTTAAGGTGATGGTTAGTAAACATGCTGCTCACATTAGCAGATCGAGATGCAACGGCGTTAAAAAGAGTTGCTGATTTGTCAGAGGAGGCAGGTTTAGCTGTAACTACAGAGTGGGAATGCTGCAGATTGTAGGAAAGATTGTGTTTAGTTGTGTTGGCTGAGTTTAGGTCAGTTTGGGCTGAAAGGGACAGACTTCTCCTGGGCTCCTGTCCTCGTCCCCTGCTCTCTGGTGCCTTTAAGAGAAGAGAAACAGACGTGCAATAAACAATGACCATCAGAAAAACAGTTTTATATGTGCCAAAAAGTCTTTTAATACAGTCAAAGTCCTAGTCAAGACTCAGATTTAGACTATTTAGTGGATTATACCGTATTTTAACGGATTGTAGTTTCATGAAGAGATGCCATCTTGTGTTGGAATGTTGATAAATCCTGAGAGTACCTGAAAGTTGCTGATCAGAGTCTTCTGCAGCTGTTCTTGCAGGTTGATGATCTTCTCAGGACTACTCAGCCTCCTGCTGGGACTGACCCGTGTACAGGAGAAGAGAGAAGTGGGACATTTGTCCAGACTGATCCGTTCTGAGGAGGACTTTTGATTTATGTCCAAATGATGAAATCCTGACTTCTCTGGCAGATTACTCAGTCCACTAGCAGAACACAGCTGTGACGGGGTTAAAAAACGAAAAGGGTGTGTTAGATTCATGTCCACCTGTGAGTAAAAATGACCAAACAATCTTTGACATTTCAAAAAACACAAAACATGATGAAGATGTGTGATCTCTCACCTGTGTCATATCTGTGCTCGTGTCGTCCTTCAGTGGGACAAAAGGAGAGACACTTAGACGTTCTTGAACAGGTGATGCTGGTCCAGGTGAGGTTTTCTTTAGTGTTTCAGCTGCTGCCTGAAGATTTGCTGAAGTCTCAGTTTCAAATACTGAAGAATATTTCTCTCTTTTGCCACACTGAGATTCAGATTCAGCTGAGACACCGTCTTGTTTGCTCACACAGATCGAAACAATGGGGCAGGTTTCATCATGTGTGAATCTGTTGCAGCGGTGGTGAAATTTAGAAAAAAAGTCTTGTGTAAACTCACTGCAGCAGTTTTGGGTCTGCATGTAGCTGCCTGGTGTAAACGCTGCAGCGTATTCCTGCAGAGCTGCATCACTGAGCAGATGCTTGACTTGTTGTGTGAGTCTGGGGTCCACACAGACCTGTCTCTGCATGGACTTCATCATCTCCACTAACAAGCAGTTCCTCTGCTGACACTTCACCACCAGACAAGACAGCTTGGCCTGTTATTGGAAAACGTATCAGTGAAACAGCAAAAGCAACAAAGCAGGAGAGATTGGAATTTCAAGGTTTCCTCACCTTTAAAGGAGCAATTTCCACATCTGTTTGGCTTTTTCGTTTAAGAAGTGAATCATACTAAAAAGAAAATTACACAGACATTTTTTTAAATCATAAAGACATAATCTAACATAAAATACTACAGAATAAATACTACCCACCTTTGCTCTGATGTCATTATAACGGGCCCTGAGGGAGTCAAAGGCAGCGTTCGCATCATTCCTGCTGCTTCTGCCTTGTTTCAGAGCGATATACTCGGAGTTCAGCTCCTCCAGAGCCACACTCTGTAAAGTGTCAAACACACACACACACACACACACACACACACACACACACACACACACACACACACACACACACACACATACAGGACAAATGAATAAACAGGATGCCTACAACAGAGATGATGTATAAAACCAATATAACATCCTGTTTCATCTTCTCAGGTCTTGTGACTGAAACTATACTTTAAGGACGTAGAGGAACAGTAAAGGATGAACTGTGTGGGTATTTGAATTGTTTACTGAGATTTTTCAGGCTAAAAATAATGTAAAAAGACATTTGGTGAGCTTGTATCTGGAGAATTTTACACGAGTCAGTAATTTGACTTAAGGTCAATTTAAAGAGTGATTAACACCTAAATCAACTGTTTTTTGTTGATAACCTGTATAGATGAGTGTCTAAAAGTGCTGTAGACATGTGTAATCATTATTTTGGCAGTTTAGTGCATCTTACTTTTAATATTTCAGCCCTAAACCGAAATTCTATCTCCATCTTCCGGTTAAACTCTGCTCCACACTGATCTAGAATCAGCCACAGCTGATGGCTATACAGCTGCAGGGTGACGTCTCTACTGTACTACGTGGCTGCACTGGACTCCAGCTGAGTCTCGGCCACTCACCTGCTGATATAACACGGTACGGCTCATGGTGTGACTCACCCTTTAAACAAACTTGCTATATTCTTATTATTTTTGCACATCAGTCTTAAGTCAGTGACTTATGGTTAGTAAATATCACCCATTAGAGTTGTTTTTCAGCAAACCAGCCAGAAGAAGAGTACAATAACAATCATCACACCTTAGCTTTGAGTTGGGCGGTGAGGATGCTGTTCTGCTCATCGGTTTGGGCCTTCAGGGACAGAGCATTATTCTTTTCTCTCAGCAGGACAGTCAGTTTGTTCTGCAGCTCCTTCGCCTGCAGGAGGCACAGACACCAGTTAGGTCTAAGAGATATCTCATCTCTTTGTTTGGGTTTGTATCTTGAGGAAAGCAACAGGAAGTAAAATCCAGACTCTTCTGAACCTCCCATCTAACACACGGAGGTAGAGGAGAGGAGTTAACAGAAAAGTGAACAGAAATTAAAAAACTTAAATGTGAACCCAAGGTTAAAACTGTGTCACCTGCAGATGGATAGATCTTTCATTTATTCATCCTCAGGGGGAGATCCACAGAGTTCAGCCAGTGTTTGACATATTAATATTACACATAATCTCCTACTCTAAAAACAGAGTCACCATGGAGGTATATCGCTGGCTGCAGCCACAGAAAGTCACATTTATCTGGTAATTACACAGAACTCAGCTTTTTACAGCTAGTTTTATTTGCATCACTGCTGGTTGAGAACATTTTGCTGGTGACTCTACATTTAGTGAGATACCTGCGCTGTGAGGCTCTTGTTTTCCTTCATGAGGTCTTCCATCAGACTGACAGACTCTGTCAGTCTGATCACCTGCTCAGAAGTCTGATATGCTTTTTTCTCTGCCTCGCCACACCGGGTTTCACACTCTGAGAGCTCGCTGTGCAGCCTCTTGGTCTGAACACAAACACACAACATAATTAGAAAAGCTTTCAACGATATGTGTCTGATGTGTTGTTCATAATTAACAAAAATAATTCTCTACTTTTAGGTAATGATAGAAAATCAAAGACGACCCGCCCTACACTCACCTCTGAGTGCATCCTGTCCACTTCCTGTTGGGATTTCTGTAATTCTGCTCTCAAAGCTTCAGTCTCCTCCATCAGGTCATTATGTTTCTGTTAGCCATCAAAACCACGTTATATGATGTGGCCCAACAATGACCTAAACAACATGCAGATTTCACTCTTCATACCTGTGTAAACGTGTCTCTGTGGTTACTGGTTTCACTTCCTGGTGCGGTATGATCTCCTGTCCTATCACGTGTCTTTCCTGTAATGTCAGCCCTGCATGGATCCGATGGCTGCTGCATTTGAATGAGGGATGTCTGATGGCTGCATCTTTCTTCTTTTAAATCCAGGATTTGCTGCATGATGAGGTTTTCCTCTTGTCTCAAGCAGCTGATTGAATGCTCGATTTTTCCTTTTTCTTCCTTCAAACTGCTGAGTGACAGCACCAGTTGGTCGTGGTCTTCTTTTAAAGTGAGATTTTGTTTTTTCTGGTCTCTTTGTTCTGTCAAACACTTGAGAGAATCAGCTAGTTGGTCTCTCTGTTCTTTCAGATGAAGCACTGTTTGGCTCAGCTGATCGTTTTCTGTCTGTAAGCCTTGCAGAGATTGGATGATTAGATCTCTCTCTTCTTTTCCACTTGAGAGTGATTCCATCACCGTCTCTTTTTCTCTTTGGAGAGCAGATAAAGACTCAGTTAGCTGCTCCTTTGTTTCTTTTAGGCCACTAGAAGACTTTAAAATCTGCTCCCTCTCGTCCTTCAGCCCACAGACTGCCCTGCTCAGCCACTCTTTTTCTTGTCGGAGGCTGGACAGAGACTGACAGATGTTATCTTTCTGCTCCTTCAGAGCCCAAACTGCACGAGTTAGCTGCTGTTTTTCTTCGGTCTGCGTTTGGACTGACAGAGTGACTTCTTTCTGCTGCTTTCTGAGAGAACTGATGCTGGCAGTCAGTTCTTCCTGCTCTGATTTGAGGCTCTGGATTGAGCTGGAGAGCGGAGCCACTTGTTCAGTCAGTGAACCAACATGGACGCTAGTCTGTGTGCTGGTTTTTAATAACTCAGGCTGATTTTTACAAGTTGATGAGGCTGTGGTCAAACCCTTAACATCTTGACTGAACGCTGAAGGTTCTTCATCTCCTTTCAGAACTCTAGAAATGACACTGTCCACATGTTCCTGCTTGTTGTGTAAAAACAGTCCTGTTATTCCAGCTGGGTGTTCACCTTCCCACTGACCTCTATGCTGCTGCTTAACCTGCGATTCTGCTTTTACGTCTTCCAACTTCTGCTGAAGCTCCATGATGGTATTTAGATCATCCTCTGTCTTCCTGTTTAGTTCAGAGATTAAACTGGCCTGTTCTTGGTTATCATGCTCCAGTCGGACACCATCCTGCTTTATCCTGGAGATCTTTTCCCTCAGCTGGGTCTGCTCCTTAGCAATCTCCTTCTCTCTGAGCTCAATGTGAGCCAACAGCTCCTGGATCCTTTCTGCCAAGGCTCGGTTTTCCTGATTCAAGGCCTGAATGAGGTCATCCTGAGCAGGAACTGCATCATCTCTGGCAGGAAGCGACAGGAGATGATCGTCTCTGTCAAAGGTGGATGGTGCGATTATCTGTACAGAGAGGTCAAGTTGAATTAGTGCTGTAGTAAAGCAAACCTTCCAGCTTTAAAACCATTTACCAGAGCTAATACCTTTTCTCTTGATGCCCACTGCTCTGCTGCCTGCTGCTGTTCCTCTGCATTCATCCTGAGCTGTAACTTCAGCTGAGCGTTCTCCTGAGCCATGGCCTCCAGCTGCACCTGTGTCTTCTGAAGCAGCTCCTGCAGGTGCTGACATTTCTCTCGAAGAGCGTGATGCTCTTCTCCAAATCCCAAGCTCTGGAACGCCTCTCTCAGGGCATCAGACTCCTCACTGGGATTTTCCTCCATGTTTCCCAGTTTAAAATCATTTAAGAACTCCGTAGTGACAGAAAGTGACTGGAAATTGGTGTCGGGTTTAAAGCTGAACTGGTTTAAAGGGTTGAGAGAATCCTGCTTTGCTTCGGTTTTGAATTTGGCAGATGAGAAGTAATTTTGTGTGTTGTTCTGAAGGGGCTCTGCTGCACTCTGGTGGTCAACAGGTGAACGTGCACATGCATGATTATGATCTTGGTTCTTGTCAACAGTTGGCTGCACCTGCAGGAAAATCACAATATGTTAGCTACTGTGAAACAAAAGCTGATATAACAGCTTTTAATTTAACAACAATAATACTAATAAAAACAACAAAAAGAGGAAGACAGAGACCAAAAGCAGAAGAAGAAGATACCTCTCCCAAACCTCCAGAGGAGGACTTTCCCACAGCAGAGACATCTGAACGCGTATTTAAGGGCACAGCTGGACTGTAGCTAGCTCGAGGACTCGTGCTCTCAGGTCTTGTGGACGACTGAAGAGGTGTTGGGTTAGCTACATCCCTGAGGATCTGCTGGAGTTTCTGATTCTCGCCTCTTAGCTCATCCAACTCCTGCATCAGGAAGCTTTCAGACAGCCTCAGCTGATGAATCTCTGCCTTCATCTCCTCCACTTTGCCACCCAGGAAGTGGCTGTTCTCCTGGGCCTCCTGGAGCTGCTCCGAGAGCTTCCTCCGCTCCGTCAGCCCATCCTCTTCTCTCTCCAGCAGCACCTTGAGATCCTCCTGAAGGCTGATGATGAAGCTTTGCAGCCTGGCTTCATTTGAAGCATGTTTAGTATCTTTGCTTCCTCCTTGATCAACATCTGTCTCCAACTTTCCCTCATTAACATTTGACCTTTCTTCTACCACATCTGGCTGCCATTGCTTCCTCCTTTCTTCTTTTTTCTCCTCCTCTCCCTCACCCTCTCCTCTCATGGAGGGCAGCTTTTCTTGTTGTTCTGTTCGTGTCACGGTCCTGGCAGTAATTCTGACGGCTCTGATTGTTGCCGTTCCCGTGGCGGCGCTGACAGTCATGTCCAGAAGCTGCTTCTCTAAAGTGTAGATGCGATTCTGGAGAGTCTGCTCTCTGTCCTGGGCCAGGCTGAGCTTGTGCTGAAGTTGGACTTTAAAGTTCTCAAAATACCGGGACTGACGACTCATCTCTTCCTCTTTGGCTTTCAGTTGCCTCTGACAGCGCTGCAGCCGCTGCCTCCATAGCTGCTCTGTGAGCTCCTTCTCTTGGGTCTGAGGAAAGAGAGGAGATAAATAAACTCATTACCACATATCTGCTCCTGGTTATTTAGAAGTTATTTCAGAGTAAAGAACAAACAACTAGTTTATGTAGTTATGACATGTGTGAAGTCAAATACTCCAGTCATTTCTGGACCAACAACTTCAAACCTTATTCCATTTTTGTAGACTTACCATGGTTCTGACCTCCTCTCTGAGTTTGTGGAGTCTTTGGTCCAACCTCTGGGAGAGCTGCATGCTGAGGAGATGGGAGGCAGAAGCTCACTGATGAAGCTTGGACTGCTTGCTGTCTGATCCCAAAAGAGAAGTGAAAAACCAAATAAGCTGATACAACCTCATCTCAACTACTTTGAACTAAAATTGATTATTTAACATGAAATTTAAAAGCTTTTTCAGATCAAAAATCTACTTAAGATGAGCTTCACTCCTCCTGCACAGTGCGCTCGCATCCATGTGGGCGGTGGAGCTAGATGTGTATCCGATACGTGATATCATCATGACCAAATGTGAGTATGTGGCAGCAGGTGTGTGTGTGTGTGTGTGTGTGTGTGTGTGTGTGTGTGTGTGTGTGTGTGTGTTACTGGATGCCCTCTCCCTCTAGATCTCACCTGGTCCTCAGGTGACTGTCAGCCTGAATGGCGAAGCTGGTTTCTGCTCAATGACCTCCCCTCTGTTACCCAGAACTTGTAAGTCTGTGTCGGTCTCTATAGAGTCTGTTACCATGGTAACCGAGCTGCTTCTGGAACCTGCAGAGTCTGTTCAGGTCATGTGATCTGTCACTGATCAGCCTCTTGCCACTGAGAACAAATGAACAAAAGTGAAAAAAGTCATAGAAAATGTTCGTTCACCTGCGGGTTTGATTAAATCCTCAAAAGCAAAAACACAAATGAGCAGAAAGATCATTTACATACACTTAAAATAAAGTCATTTATTATTCACCGTGTCAACAGCTTGGCAGCAAGTCACTGAAAACAGGGATCTCTCAGGTTACCCCACCTCCTCGCACAAACCTCCTACTTCACCACTTTGTCTGACACATCCCATAATCTTTGACTACATGCATTAAAGGTTCAAATGAAACGTGTTTGTCTGCATCTACATTTAATCCTCACCCAGAGCTGTTAATGTGGTCGACTAGCTTAAAGACAGGAAAACTGAGACTTTGTACTTTAGGTTTGGATAAAACAAGCAGTTTGCCAAACACTTGACTCAGCAGCTACACACGCTGGTGGATGAGAAGTTTACGTTGATGACAAAACATTTCAGTTTGTCATCTTAACTGAGAAGCTGCAGGATATTTATTCATGTTTCTTGGTAAAAGAGTTCAACTTAAATACTAACCTGAATGTTTTTCACTGATTGTTGAATCTTCCTTCCCGTAGTGATGACATTTCAGTAGGTTCAGCGTCTGATCCGTGGACTTAGTCACACTCCCGTTTCCTTAGCAACACCACAGAATCCAAGTCCATTTGGCACCCAGCCTGTTCTCCCCTTTATTCACCCCTCCGATTCCCCTTCTCCCCTCCCTCCACCTCTTCTCTTGCACTGGGCATTCCTGTAGCTGAGGCTCTGGTTTTCCTCCATTCCAGTAAAATCCTCCAATTAAGACGTTTCTCTGATTAAATCCATGATTTCCTCTCCCAAAAAGTGTTAAAGGGTCCAAAAGCCACCAAAGTAACGGCTTTTATAAATAATTTCACTTTATGTACAGTTATTTAATAAATTACTAACATGTTTGCATTCCAAGTAAGGGTCTTCTGCAAAGTGCGTGTTTATCAAAAAGGCCATAAGGTTTCCTGTTTATAAATCATAAAAAACAATTACGTTTGTTCATCGTTGCGTGCCTCAGCATCCTAACACCTAAAAAAAAAAAACGTTTGTCATTATGAGCTGTGCTAAGAGCTGAACATAGGTCAGACTAAACAAGTCAAAGTTTACCTGATGAGACTGGATGGTCGTTTTCATTAAGGCCAAATAATAAATGCTAAAGAGAAAAACAAAAAGAGGAACAAAAACTAAAGGAGAACAGGGAGGGAAAGAGAAGAGAAGAGAGGGATGTCAAAATGTGTTTAAAAATCACAAGATCAGCACAGCAGGAATAAAAACTAAAATATAACGAGTGTTCAACACTTTCATGGAGAAAGAAGACAAAGTCAGTAAAGTTCTGAGATTGTACCTTTTCCTCTATTTCCTTTATTTGTCTCTTTTGCAAGTCAATCCTGTCCTCCAGCTCTCTAATCCTCTGCAACACAAACACAGGAGGTGTTAGCTCGTCAAAATGGGTTAAAAACACAAATCTACATGAAAACTTACAGTTGGAAACAATTCATAAGACTTTATTATTGTTTTACTCTAAATACACCTCCCTTCTTTTGATCTAGCCTCGTGCCTTCACTGTAGATGTGTGAGATAAGATGGCAGCTGATAGTGAATAGAAAACACAATAAATGACTCCATCTTGGCTCATCTGAAAACATCCGTGACCTTCAGTAGCTACACACACAAGGGCAGGCCTCACACATCTATTGCTATTTTACTTTGAAAAACTCAAACTGAATTTTAAACATTTCTACTAAACAATATGTGACCTCCTATAACCTGACTTCTATCAGTCGTTTCAAGACCTTTAACGTGTTAGTAGTGTGTTTATGAGACATTAGCATTTCTGAAGTCTACAGTGGCAGGAAGTCAGATTAAAATGGACAAATGAAGTTTGAGATGTTGATGTGATCAATGAAAACAAGAGAACAAACCATCTGTGTGAAACTATAAAAGTGTGAGGATAATTAGGAAGTTGGGGTACTAAACTCACAGTGAAACACACACACACACTCTTTTTTTTCTCCTCTACTGCTTCATTTGCTCTTACAGACTAACAGGAGCACACACAGGGATACTGCATCTTTTTAAAGCACCAGAGCTCTGGTGGGGTTTGAGGTTTCAGACAATGACCAGGGGTCAGACTGACGGGGCAGGACTCAACAACCTGACTGGGTTTGTTTTGGACCTTACCTGCTGCGCCTGCTGTAGGAGCTCCATGCGCTCCTGTAAGATCTGACTGTCATACTGCCGGCTCTGCCGGAGAATCTGACGCCGCAGCTTGTCCACGGCTAGCCTCAGCTCCTCCCTCTGCCTGTCTGTCAGCGACTCGGCCACCGCACGGCATGCCGGCTGTTCCTGCTGCAGAGCGCTATACAGCGTGGCCTCCAGCTCCTCGATCCTCTGCACAACCAGCCACACACACACACAGATACACAAACACACACACACACGGGCGTGCACATGCACATGCAAAGTAAAACAGGCATGCATAAGCAGGCACATCGGACAAAAACACAAATACACACAAACATACACACGACTGTGACCATGGCAGATATGGGGAACACTGTTCCACTTTATGTAGGTGACAATTCTGCTTTTATTCTAACAAACTCATTTGTTCTATAAACAATAACGCTAACTAGAGAAAAATCAAGATTTGACCAAAACCATACCAGTGAAAACTTTTGACTAACATCAAGAATTACCTTTTAAAATGGTTTAGTATGAAAAAGACTCTGAGCCGAACCTGTTTCTATGGCTACAGTCTGTACATAGGAAAAGACCATGAATTAAATCATTAACATGTTATTAAACATATGTGGTTGAGAGTCATCTTTACATTTGGTTTAATCCAAACTGAGTAACATCGTCATGATTCAGATCTTTAGGTTTTCTAAATAAGAGAACCATAACAACTAGACACCCCAGCCAACTCAGTGGATCAGAACAATTACATCATTTAGATTTCAGTGAGAAAAGATGCAGTATCCCAACACGATGTGACACATCTCTACTGCATGGAACATGAATGTTGTATTTATGATCATTAATGGGGTCCCAAATGCTTATGTGTCCATGCTGAAATGACAATGTCCCACACCCCATTTATCATGAGCCGCCCTGCTCGTTACACAACCCTAACCTATGAGTTTGACTTATTTTATATAAAAAGCATAAGTACAGCAGCAGGACTCCTACCATGTAAGCCTGATCCAAGGCCTGCTTCCTGTAATCCAGCTCCTCCTCCAGGAATCCCTTCTGCTTACTGAACAACTCCTGCAACAAGGAGTTCATTTTTAAAAATCAGAGTCTGCAAAATTATATCATGCCAATCTGAAAGCTGATATTAAAAATACATATTTGCTGATTCGTGTCATTTTGTTATTAAACATCAGCTCAGAGATGTGAAATAAGTAACAGGTGTTTCTGAATTTTGTTCTCACCTTGTCGTTTTCCAGGTCGATCATCTTCTGTGTGAGGGCGACCTCTGTGCTGTCTATCTGCTTCAACCACTGCACAAGGAGACAGAACATTTCCTCTAAATTAAGAGGGGTAAACTGCAGAACAGTACATGTCCACAGTGTGGCAGCAAATACAAGAACATGGCAAAGAAACTGAGTTGACCTTCTCACAGAGTGAGATCACCGTTCCTGCCTGGATCACTGCAACTTGCTCCTCATTTCTGAGATTCTGCAGGGCATAACCACAAAGAGTTATGGTTGAATTTACTTTAAAACATGGTGCAGTGGAATCAAACTTACTCCATTATCCCCCAGAATATCCAGCTTTTTCATCAGCTCAGGAATGATTACATCCTGTAGGGATAAACATCAGGACATGGCCTTAACATGATGGTGTGTAAGTGAGCTTTACAGTAAATAATTAGTTTCTTTAATCAGTGATTTTAACCTTCACTCCCTCCTGGTGGCAGTAGATCTGCAGGGCGCTGCTGCTGTTCTCAGGAAATGCCGACATATGGAAATTCAGGGCAGGTGATCGTCGTTCCCTTTCCTAAAGGAATACCCACGTTAGGATTAAACACTTCTACAGCAACTCTGGTTTAGAATGACACTGATGATGGTGAGCAGTGAGAATAACAGTTTTACATGGGAGGGGAAGAGGATTTACTTACATGAAACTGAAAATATTGGTCAGGATCTGCCAAAACGATGGAGTTGTGAAAACCCAAAGACTTTCAAAGGACAAACAAACCGACAGGGATGCATGCTAAAACTCAAAACAGACCATTTCATTCCTCCTACATGGAGACAAAACTGCAGCACAAAAAAAGGTATGATGGTGCAATTATACCGAGACCAAATTCTTTTTGTTTCAAATTAAAATATTGAAATGAAATTATTCTGTATCTTCTTCAATTTTCATAAAATTCCTTTTTTCTTTTGAAAAATAAAACTAAATAATACAGCATGCATACAAAAAATGACAAATTAAAGAAATGGATGGTAAACTTAAATATATTTTATTCTAATAAAACATATTCATCTTTACACAACATCGTTCATAAAACAAGATCCAGTCCAGTGAGGGGGGTGAGTACAGCTGCCATGCAGAACAGAGGCACACGGAAACACACATGAAGGAACAGTGAGGGACAAAAATAGGGTTGTGTGTTTTATGAGTCACTGTATGTATGTTCTGCGCCTGGTGATGAGACTGTTATTGTCGCCTCCTGGTGACAGTTTGATGGTGGTACAGTCTCTTACTTCCAGTTCCAGGACTCTGAATTCAAGCAGCTCATTTTGGTCCCGAGCGTCCTGAACCTCAGCCTGAAGCCTCGTCTCTGCCTGCTGCAGCATGCTTATCTACAGGCAAACAAAAAACACATCAGAATTTTATAGCACGTACCTCATAAATGTTTTCAAATTAACATAAATAATTCAAAATTCAGGACGTGCAGAGAAAATGGGCACAAACAGACCTCTAAAATGTCTTTTTTACTGCTGATTTTAACCAGTTTAGTAACAATTTTAAATAAAGCCTCACTTTTACCAAGTAAAGTCCTCAATCAGCTTAAACTCTCTTCAACCGTAGCTGGAGTAAAAATAATCCCAAAATAAAACATCTCACAGCAATGTGTGTTAATATGAACCATTAACCTACCTTATCATGCAGCTCCTTGTTAGTCCTGATCAAGTATTGCTTCTCCTCCACCCACTTTGAGTCCTGCCATAACAACCAAACACAACATCAGCAAGAAATGGCACATAACAGCTAAGGGAAGGAAAAGATCCCCAGTGACAGGATGTAATGAACAAAGACGTCAACAGCAGCAGCAGCAGCCAAACCAAAACCCACCGCTCTCAAATCCTCCAAAATGACACACGCAAACAGAACACAAGACCAAAGCACAGAGTATCACTAACACAGGTTTATTCTTCCAGACAAGAAAAGCCACCTCTTGTGAAAGAGGGAAAAATAAAAAGTGCTGCAATCAGAGTTCCCAGTAACAGAGGAACAGAAGGCAATCTGAGATTAAAGACACCAGTAAGGTACACCAGAACAGATCTGAGCAGAGCCACAGTGGACATTCAACATGCAGTCATATCAGGAAAATATGATTATAACAGACTAAACAGGAAGAGCTTACAGGAAAACATTTTTCTTGTATGAAATAGTTTAGATTCCTAACTAGTTTAACTCGGTTTTAACAAAACAAGTCTCTTCATGATGACTTTCAAATAAAATCTTATGAATTGAAAAGATGAAAAAAGGCATAAATATCTTGTTTGTTCTTCCAAATCAAAATGGTTCGAGTCTTCTCTTTGTGTTTAACCTCAGAGGAAGCTGAAGATGATCCAGCAGCAGTAAGGACAGAAGGTGAAGCAGAGAGCGGAGCATGCAGCCACACATGCAGGAGGAGGTGTCACATGATGCTGCAACACAGCTGATCAGCATAGCACCATCCCAGAAGCAGAGCAGCCAAACACACATGCAGGAGGGTCACTAGGAGGAGGACCAGTGAGCTCTGGTCCCCGCTCTCCGTCTTTTTTACCTGTCCCCTCTCTGCCAGGGCTTTTTCCAGGTCAACAACCTTAGCCTGGCAGCTGCTGAGCTCCATCTGCAGCTGCTCGCGTGTCTGTGAGAGGAAACATCAGCCATAGTAGTGTTGAGTGCAAAAGTATACACTACATGTTTTTTTCAAAAGTAATATTGTCTCACAACAAAAGAAGCAGTGTTACAGTAATGAGGCATGTACAAACCCTGGCCTCCCTCTCAGCATCCAGAGAGCCACCGCTCTGCTCCTGCAGGAGGGCGTATGCCCGCTGAAGAGCCTGGTATTCTCTGGTGAGCTGACGAAAACGAAGCTCTGACTCTTCGCGGGAAACAGTCTACAGTTAAACAAGGATATATCATTACATTATAACCATTTAAATATATCACAAACCCCTTTCATCCACTTTCAGTAGTACAGGTTTCACCTGCTTTTAAAGTCAAATTCAGCACTTTTATTAAACCAAAGGATCACCTCTTCTAAATCCTCCTCGGGAGTGGCAGGTGTTCGATCGGTCAGGTCGGTGTTGTAAGAGGTCAGAGACGAGGTTTCAGAGTCTATAGACTCCTCATCAAATCCAAAATATGTCTCCACAACATGCCTCTGCAGAACAAAAGAGCAGACAAAAAAGCATCCTTAACTTAAATCAGCCTCTTTAATTTAAAGATATTTTAGTGAAGAAAAAGATCATCAGTGTTTCATCAAACCTTAAACTTATTATTATAAGTTATTCATCGTTATCCTGCCAATTAGAACTAAATCTGATCTGATTGCTGCATCTTGTCATTAACTTTTCCACATCTTACGTCCTTACCATCGTGTTTATAAGTCATCTCCTGGCAACCAGAGAAATAGAGGCAGACAAGGGCACACAGACAAATGAAGGAGGAGAAGTAGAGGACAAGAAGGAGGTATTCTGTCATGGCCGAAGAGTAAAACAGTAATCTACAAAAAAAAAAAAAGGTCTTCAACCCGTTTCTTATTTCTTGCACTAATGGCAGCTAATCTCCAGGGTTTAATCCAGGGCTTCAGAAATCACAAACAAGTAAAACTGCTTTCTCTCGGACTCCCACACAAAGTAGAAAAGCAGACAATGAAGCTTCTGGTTACAGTCAAACCGCTCCTACTAAAGCATTAAATTCCCTTAAAAACGAGACAAATTTCCACATGCGGGTCCAGAACTCCAGCAGCTATTTACTCTGCTCCGCTTATCCAAGATAAAAAAAAAACTGGATCTAAGAGGAGAGAGGCGGGAGAAACATTTATGATGTGCAACTCCAAACTCCTCCTCTAAGCAACATGACCGACTCCTAAATGTCCCATGATGCATCAGCTCTAACACGCCCTCACAAATGTTCACGTCAAAGCAATTAGTTTTATCTCACACAAAAACATTGACAATTATGTGTTAATTATCCTATAATAACAATAAATACACAAAATAAATCAACAATGGAAAAATATTTTTAACTAGCTGTGGGAATTGTTCAAACAGGACATGAGTGAATCCTCGTGCTGTCATCACTTTCCCTGGAGCCCAATTAAACCTAAACACACACAGACTCTCAGCTGGAGGAAAACTCAAGGACTCGTCAAACACAGACAGGGTGGTTGCTTAGTTACACTCGGATGGATTAAAACACATGGATGCTTACTTTTGGCAGCTTGGGAGGTTTCCTCCTGCTTTTCTTGTTCATCACTAATCGGTCACGTTCCTACAGACAATAAACATCTTAAGATTTGTCTCTAGAATGAAACACCGGACTTTTGTTACACAACACAAACTTTATCAATCAAAATGAATAACAAAAACTTCAGCCAGTAGCAAAACAGAAATAATTGATGAAGAATCTTTAACGTTCAAATGAAAAAAGCTTAAAGGTGTGGTTCACTCATTAAATCACTACATCTGCACTGGTCTCTAGTAGGAATGAATGCCTTGTAAGTCGTACTCAGGAGGAAAAAATATACCAGTGCACCATTTCCATCAACTAGAAGTGAGCCACATCACAGCTGAGCTTCAGACGGCAGGTATTGGAGTCTTATTTCCTGATATTTGGACATCTCACCTCTGGTTGGATAACAGTAACGTGACTCTACCACTGACTCTGTTTGCTCTGCAACGTTGATGTTTTATCTCCACAAATAACACAAGCCTGGAGGAGTTCTGCTGTGTGGTGGAGTTGCTAATGCTAACGGTTAGCTTCTACTAGCTGAGACGTTCTCTGCTGTTTCCTGGACGCTAAACCAACAACAGCCTTCCCCGCCGTGAGTCAAGATGGGTGAGTCCGTGAATGTTAAGCGACAGTGTGATGTAGATCAGGATTTTCTAATCCTAGAGTTTCACCGTCTATTTTCTATCAGAAGCTAATGCAGAAGATAGGTGTAGGAGACTATTTTCATGTTCGGCCTGCATGAAAAGCTCAGAGTGACTGATTATAATCAGAAATAATCATTAAAAAATGTTTTTTCAGTGATCCACACCTTTAATATTTTTCCAAGGAGCTTTCATGCATAGCATTGTTATTCAGGTTTATAATATATTAATAAAACACACATTAATCACTGTTGAACATGTGACCTTGGTGATTTGAATAAAACCCTGACCTGCGTGAGCTCATCAATGATGCCACGTTGCTCAACAACCTGCAGCTTGAGGAACTCCACTTCCTGTTCCTCGTGGGCGTGAGTGAGGTCAGTCAGGGAGCTCGGGCGCTTTAGCTGAATGGTTTGCTGCTGTGATGGTGGTCGGGAGGAGGAAGCCTTTTCCTTCTGAAGGATTGAAACAAAAGTAAATTTATTAGTACTGCTTGTCCTCTAACTGCCAGCAGATGTTCTATTTCCTATTAAAGTCTATGAGACCCAAAACACAAAAGAACTTTACATGTTTATTTCTTTAACCTTAAAATATTTGGAGTTTTCTAACACAAGAGAAGCTAAACATGACAGTTAGCACGGCTGAACTTAACTCACCATCTCTGCATTGTCTCGACTGAGATTCTTGAGCTTCTCCTCCATACGCTGCAATGTTTGCAGGAGGTCATCGTTCTTCTTTGACAGGCGCTTATTCTTCTCAAACAAGGGCTTCATCTGACCCTCTGCCTCTCGCACCCGCTTCAGCTGAACAGAGGAAGGAAACGGGGTGGAGGAACACTGTAATCTCAAGTTCTGACCTTTGACGACTTAGAATTGAAACTTTATTTAGAAGAGCGAAGATCAAGGCCAAATGTTTTTAAATGCATTTCATAGACAGTTTAAAGTGTTTTGGTGTGTGTATTTATGCTAATAAAGTGTGTATGCTGTGTTTAAAACATCTTCCTCACTAGTTCATTCCTCTCATCTGCCAGGAGTGCATTTCTGTCCTCCAGTTTTCTAATGACGGAGTGAAGCTCTGCAATCTTCAGCTGGAACCTCCTCAGGTCACGCTCTTCCACCTCCTGTTGAGCCGGGGGGAGAGGAGGGAGAGGGGAGGAGGAGGAGGAAGACAAAAACTGAAAAAGGGAGAACATGCAGACAGATAATGGAGGTGGACAGGAAAGAGGAGGTGGTGGGATGAAAGATGAGTTGATGCTTCAAGATGGGAATCTGTTTGTTGAACAGAGTAACTGTGTTTTAAAAGTGACAGGTGGGCATCTCTGTCAGTATGTGGAGAAATGATGCACTGAAGAGATGAAGACATTCCTAAAGTATTCATTTAATGGAGTTGGTTTTATATTTATTTAGAGAGATGAATAAGAGAACTGAAACAGTCCAGGACAGATTTTAGTTTTGTATCAGAATGAATAAATCAAATGAAGTAAAAGTTTTATTAAGATTTATTTTGGTGGTGTTGCGTAACTATTGCACTAGAACACTAGATACATGATTGTTTTTTTAAAATAACTCTTCTAAATGATCAGTAACATCAACTTCCATAACAATATATTTCACATAGAATGAATGTTTCAGCACTAATCTGCCTCTATGAGTCTGAGTGAATTCATGCACACATATACACTATAGATGTGTCAGCGTGCGCTTGTATTTTGCTCAGTTTGTGTGTTTGTGTGCATGTGTGTGTGTGACTTTACCTGGTTATTTAGTAGGTCTGGATTCTCTCCCAGCCCAGGCACTGCCTCTCGCTTTGGGCTACCATGGTTGTATCTTTCAGCCTCTCGTACCTGACCCAGCTGCTCATCCAGAGCTTCCTTTTGAAGCTGGAGTTTCTGGGCATAACCAGCCTGCACCCCCAGCTCCCTCTCCAGAGCACACACCACCCGGTCCTTCCCCTTCAACTCGTCCATCTACAGGAGGGGTTAACAAGAACAAGGATGATCGAGTTAGAATACAACAGGCAGTTTTTTCTATCAAAAGCCACAGTAATGTTCTTAAACATGTTCACAAAAAGAAAAGTAATGGTGCTATTTTTCTTTAGATCAAGTTGCAGGTAATATATTTTTTTACTAAACCATCAGTTTGATTATTCCAACTATTGTAAAAACACCGCTTTAAATGGGACACACTTTTACTTTTAGTCTAACATCATGTGCAAGACTAGATTAGGGCATAATTTAGATGTAAAACATAATTCTTCTGTGATCAACTTTAGAAGCTTAATTCTTCCTCTGACTTCACACAAGTGTCTGGCATTGTTACCACGTCTACTTCCTTCCTTATTGTGTCCTTTAACACCAGTATTTCCTGTGTTGCCAATGTTTCAATTGTCAACAATGACTTTTTCTTGATTTTCTCACTCAAACAGGAATGTAGACACACACTCGAGTTTTTTTTTTTCCACAAAAAGTGCCTGTTGTATTAGCTTGTCATGTGCAACAATGCTAATGTATAACTAAAGCAGGTGTGCAGGCTTTTATTCTTGGAGATCAACACAACACAGTGGAGATAAAACAAGGGCCACTGCAGCAATTAGCCTCTAAACTTCATACAACATTAGTGAGATAAGCTCTGAGCTGGAACGGAGGTGCAGCAGCAGCAGAAACGGATGTTGGTTTAGGAGGACTTGATAATATTCAAACAAGCTCAAGACAGATATGGATTATAAAAACAACAGCTGCTGGGTTTGAGCAGTTCCCCTATGACAGAGTGCATAAGTAAAACCTTACATGGCACAATAGCTACCCAACAGTAGCATGTCCTTTATCTTAGTTCAATCATTGATCCAAGAGAGAAACGTTGTGTCACGTTTCAGGTAATTAGCTTATGAGGGTGAATAAAGGAAATTTGAGATATCTTCTGTCTAAATTTAAAGAGATAGTGATGAATATTAATGTGATTGTTCCTTATTTAGCCAGAAATAAGTGAACTATTTCTATTGGGGCTTTCTGGGAGGAGTTTGCATGTTCCTATTGTTCCAGGCTAAAGATCTTATTTAACCTTCTTCTTCCAACCTTTTGTTTTTAAACTGGGTATGATGTGTGTAGGGGCAACGGTGGCAGAGGAGTTAAGTGCCCACCCCATGACCGGAGGGTTGCAGGTTTGAGTCCCATAGTGGCCTTGGGCAAGACACTTAACCCACTTTGCCTGCTGGTGGTGGTCGGAGGGACCGGTGGTGCCGGTGCTCTGCAGGGCAGCTGTGGCTATGATGTATCTCATCACCACCAGGGTGTGAATGTGTGTGTGGGTGAATGACTGCGTTGTAAAGCACCTTGGGGGGTTGCAGAACTCAAGAAGGTGCTATATCAAATACAGGCCATTTACCATTTAGTGTGCATGGCTGTCTGCCTCCTGTCCAGAGCACATCCAACCTCCTGCAACGTGGGACAGGATAGAGCCTTGTCCCCCATAACCATACATGTCTTATTGGAAGACATTTCCTCCCAGTTTCATGAGTTCTTACCAGGCGGCGGATGTCTTTCTCACAGTCCCGTTTAATGCGATGGACCTCATCCTGGTGCTGTTGGTAGGCTGTGCGGAGATCGGCTGCTTTGGCTTTATCAGCCTGAAGAGCATTCACCAACGCCTCCTCGGCTTGTTTCCTGGCCACCTTCTGCTCCTGAATCTAACCCCCCCCCCATAAACACATGATGATATTCACACACTCTGGCATTAAAACAACAGATTCATACATCTATTAACACTTATCCTCATCCCATGAAACCCTTTTAATGTAGGTCAGGGAAGGCTGCAGTGAAACAATGGCTTGGCAGATATCTTTTCCAACATGCTTCCTGTTTTTCAGCTGCAAATTTACAAAGGCGCATAAAGTATTACAGGAATGTAGGCACAAAGTGGCCTAATTATCATAGTTCTCAAACAAACCTCCAACATGTTAAAAATGTCCGTGAGCTCACATTATTATTATCACCTAATAAATTTCACCTACGGTAGTTACAGTAGGTGAAGAATGAGTACATAATGGTGCTGTCTGTCACCCACACGTATGATTATTCCTACCTCCTGTTGTAGCTTTAGTCTCTCCCCGTCAAAAGCTCTCCTGGCCTCCTCCCGAGCCTCACTGAGAAGGGCATTTTTCAGCTTGTCGGCTGCTCCATCTCTCAGTGCATTTACAAGACCCTGGAGCCTCTGCACCTCTGTGTCCCGGATCTTGATGGCCCGGGCCAGCTCGGCTTCATGCTGCCGTGCCAGGGCCTCACGGGCAGCCCCTATCTCACGCACCTTCTCTTCATGGAGTTTGGCACGCAGGTCCGTGAGAGCTACAGCATGTTTGTGCTGCTCAAGCTCCCGAGCCTGTCGCTGTTCCTGCAGACGCTCACGGAGCTTGCAGACCTGTGAGAAGAACATCATCATAAAAAAGTGAACTACTTTCATTTGGAACAATGTGTGGATTTGTTTTCAGTTTGTAAAGAGCAGGTTGCATTTGCCATTAAAACACGGGATTATTTTGCTCTTGTCATTTTCCAAAAACAAAGGGAACAGAGGGAGGGGGGGTGTCTGGGTGGAAACAAGTACAGGCCAGCAGTTCTGCTTCCTGGGAATGAGCAACTCGGTGATGACTTCTTACCTTTGAACTTTCTCTTACTCTCTTGAGCAGAAGCGTTCATGCTAAACCAGTGTGGATGTGAAGCGCTGCTGTCAAATGCTCTGCTGAGTTCAGTCTTTTATGGCCTTGTGGTACTCCTGAACACTCAGCTTTACTTAATTACCAAGGAGATGTATCTATTAAAGTAAGTTTATAAAAAATATGAAGACAAATAAAATAACAAGATTCCAAATTGAGAGACGTCACAGGTACAACTGTGGCTTTTAGTGAATTGGGTTTGGATGGCTGAATATCTACGCTGGTTGAGTTTAGAGGGTGCAAAACCTTAAATGACCTCAGTATGCACTACCTCTGTCACAGCCAAAGGTTTCTAATACAAGTTTTTATAGACATTTGCTTTTTTTTTCTGCATCCATTTGCCTTCCAGAGTTTTGGGGTTTCTGTCTGCACAATAGATTTTAATAACCAAACTGGGGCTCCCTGTTGGCTTTACTTTTGATAAGATCTTGACTAAGTTTGTGGTAAATGTGACCTTGTTAGCGTTAGGAAGGGGAAGCTCAACTTTTACTGGCCTCATTGAGTGTCCAAAAACCATTTTCATTCTTTGTGGTCACTTCTTCAGCTCCCAATAAAACGTCTTTAAATTTGTTTGTTTTGAACATCAGCCGTATTGACTAGCAGGAAATCCCTCCTATTTCTGATGTGATTGTATTCTGTAAAGGGAATAAGATCAGGTTTACAGTACACAACTGCTCATAGTCGTTATCTTTTCCTCTCCCCTCTCACCTTGCCACGCTCCTGCTGCAGCTCGATCTGAGTGTCCATGAGTTTGCTCCTGAGCTCCTCGTTGGTGGCTTGCGGTGAATCAGCCATCACCTCTGATTTCTCTGGCTTCCTTCCCTTTTTAGAGGGCTGGGCCGACGGGGGTGTGGTTGATGACATAGCACTCTAGCTGTCCTCTCAGGACAGACATAGAGTGCAGGATGTGGTGAAGCGGAGGAGAGTGTCAGTCACTGCTCCTCCTCCCTGCGAGGTCCTGCATCATCATGTCTGCATCTACATTGTTGCTAGGAGAAGTTGGCCTTTCTGAGGAGAAAATATGGGAAAATGGTGAGCCAGTGCTGAAAAGTGGGTTTGTACAACACCCTGGGTCCAAACCACATGATGCACCACGGCCCGGGAAAATAAAACTACTTTGAGAATAACATTTACACTCTGCTCTGTCACCTCTTTATACACACGACGGTCATTTATCATCATCCTGCTGGACTCCCTGGAAAGCTCTTAGGAGCCTCACAGAGCATGAAAAAGCATGCAGCTGCCAGAATTTCTGTCCATAAAATCTAACTGGACCTTTTTCTTTTTTTTTTTTAAACAAAAAAGTCACTTTGAAAGGTTTAAATGATGCACTGTTAAAGGAGTCCTCACCTATAATAGCGTGGATATCTACGTCCTATTATAGTCTTTTAGGCCATTAAAATAAATTGTATTGGAAAAATAAATTTAAAATGTGCTTTTCTGATCCTTTTTTTGTAAAGGGCATATTTTCTCGCGAGATCACACGCGATATTTCGGCATAAACGGAAGCGAAAGTGAAGCTGCTTTAGCAGCTTAGCTCAGAAGAAGGCCACAGCGATGGCCGAAACGTCAGCATAAAAAGGTAATAAGATCTCCTACCTGTGTTTTAAACACGGATCAGCAACGGTAAGACACAATTTATGCGTTTCACATTATGAAATGAGATTTGTTGTGCTTGTTTGTTCGCTGCTGGCCTCATATTTGGTTATAACTGGCCTTTGTGTCGACATATAGGCCAGAGCTCAAGCTCTCGTTGTGGAATGTGCGTGCTCGTGGGGTGCATGTGAGCTGGTTGAAGAAGGCAAGAGTAAACAAATGCGTCAATGTTAAATATCGGCTTCTCGGCCAGTGAAAAATCATTAGGAAGCCATTATATATATAAAACATTTTTTCAAGTGGAAAAGTAAAAATTTCAGGTGATGACTCCTTTAAAGGAACTGCAGATGCATCATCAGTCCTTATTGACTTAAACTGGTAATAGTCTGTTGGAAAGTATCCTTATTGGGTTAGAAATATAAGCATCATTCATACATTTTCCCCAATATCCACCATTGTATTTACATTTTGTGTAATGCAATGTGGAGCTAGCCTGGCAAGCCATCCTATATATGTGAATATATAGTCTGGCCACGAACCATTGACGGCTCTCAGTCGTGAGGCGGGATCTACGGTTGTCTTTCAAAATGTCAGCACGCAATTGGATAGCGCTAGGACCAATCAGAGTAACGAACAACGTGACGTAATCACAGCGATGGAAAAGCGGGACCCACTAATGGCGTCAATGATTTCTGTCGTTTTTGTATAAAAACATGTGAATATCAGGTGTACTGGGACATTCCACTACTTTGTTTGATAAAAATAAGAAGCCGCTAAGTATAGCCGACAGACTTACGCACGTTGGAGTCTAAATAATCCAATGTTCATGACAAAGCCGTTTCAAAAGAACGTGGCTCCGGCGCTGCCGCCATGTTGCTTGGGTTCGCGGCCGCAGCGCTGACGTCATCGGCTACTCCCGCTCTGTGATTGGCCCACAATATAGAGCGCTGTGATTGACCCAACCAAAACTATAGCGAGTTGTGATTGGATAGACACAGCAGTGGTTTGGGCTGCGAGGGTTCCAATGAAGCGTGCCTAGACCAAACTCTGCAAAGCAAGAATTTGGTCTAGTTCACTAGGCTAATGTGGAGCTGCACATTATCATGTTTAAGCACTGACACTGCATCAAAGTAATGAAATTTAACTCCAATTTATCATGCTTATTTGTTATTTTATTCAAAAGGAAACTTTACCTGTTTTTTCCACAAATGATGGGGTTTTGCAAACATGTTTAATTAAAATATTACTAAACTTTTAGTTAAATGTGTTTTTTTCTTACTCACATACCTAAGGTAGAAAATTTTAAACTTATGTAGACCCCCTTTTCAATTGACTTCTTCAAGTAAAACTCTAAATGATTTGCATCGACTTGACTAGCTGAAATCATTCTGTAGCTGCCTCCTTGCAAAGGATTGACATTCAATCCTTCCACTATTTCCATTAGAGCAATGCACTTCCCACTACTTTTATTCGAAATGAGAAGGAATTCAAGAAACAATAAAACTCAATTTGGAATCTTAACAAAATCCCAGCTGCTACATTTAGAAAGAAAAATGAAAAAAGTCATAAATATCTGGTTTTGTCTATGCCTTTGACTAAGACGTAAGAAGGGTAAGTGTGCCGTTCAAACCCAGGCAAATACAGAGGGATTTAAATTAATAATCACTTATCCTCTCAACCACTTTGTTCCAGCTGAGGGCATTCATTTTTATTGTGGATTTTGCTGTAACATTTGCTACAATGGCACAAATTCACCATGCTGAAAACCTCCTCTAACCGCCTCTTGGACAGAATTGTAACCCAGTAACCTTCCCGTCTTTTTGCTGACCTAATAAATAAATAATGCAACGATGAGGGTAGCATTCAGATGCTTCCATCTTTGTCTACACAACTATACAACATACACAGATGGCAGAGATTGTTACCAAGGCAACCCCTGCTTTTAAATACTCTCATCCTCTCAGAGCAAAGAATGACAGGAAGAAAGAATCTAACAATGAATAAAAACATGCATTAACTGAATGATGGGTGTGCATAAGAATATTCATGCACACACTTAAATATGTAATCAGCTCCCTTATATCGGCTGAGGTTGTGTGAAAGAAATGCATTGAAGCTAGCGAGCAAGGGAGCGTCTTCTAAATGAATTAGCACACAGCACTCAGAGCTGGATACCCGGAGAAGATGGGAGAGAAACAAAATGAAGGAAAGATGGAAGAGCATTGACCCCGAGATATGCAGACAAGATAACGGAAAAGGAAACAGAATATATATACTGGGGATCTTCTTCCCAGCCATAAACATCTCCTCTTCTTTCCTCATATTCCCGGAGCTTGCTGCATCGCTCCAGCCCAGCTTGCTGGCATGGTGATGTTACTGATCTCGCTCTCATTCACAGACCCAGAAAGACAATCGCAGAGAGAGAAATCATTCACACACACACACACACACACACACACACACACACACACACACACACACACACACACACACACACACACAAACACACACACAGCCTTAAATGGAACAACTAGGGACAGTCACATCTGCACCAAAAGCCCTCATCTCTTATTCACTTAAATAACAAACAGGCTTTTATTTACAGATGTCAGACTTGACTTGTGTAGTGGAATTGTGCCTAAATTTCAAAATTTTTCAACTTTCAAGCCTGCAACCATTCTCAACATGTTTAAGCTTGTCAGTGTCATTATGAAAGACAGGCTTAAAATGACTAAGAGGCATGATGAATTGTTTTAGTTTCTAAGGATAAGGAACAGATTATTATACTACAGGCATCTGGATGAATGAGACCTAACGTGTGTCATGCTTCTGCTAACATCTCTAAATTAAAGACTGCATGTTAAGAACGTTTACTACCAATCTCATTTATATTGACATACTTTGAAAGAGTTGTGTGATCAAATGATTGGATAATTTTCAACTATTTAGAGCTTCTACAGACAGACGTTTATCTGGTAACCAATTATGGTCATATTTAACCACAATGGCATAAACAAGTTAAATTTGGGAGAATAAACTGCAACTAACATGTATCTACAGGCTCAAGACAAATAACACCCACAGTCCCCAGAAATCCTCATGGAGCCACGTGGTCTCAAGATGGCAAGCAGGCACTAATTCTCAAAGTTTATAGTTCATTTAAGACCGGGAATGTTATACAGGGGACTGGAACCGTTTATAGGGGTACTGTGACACTAACAAGCACCTTTAATGCTCACAGAAGCAAAGCCTGAGCAAGTCCAAGACCTTGATTTAGCTCATCTAGTTCAAGTATAGACAGCTTACGCTCTGCAACAGGCCTCAAAGTGGAAGTAAACCTTTCAACAGAGACAAATAACTGCCCATTCTTCACCATCCATCCTTTCACCTATACCTGCAACAATTCCACATTATTGACTTAAGTAAACAGTCAGTTTGGTTTAAGAAATCAATGGAGTGATGTTTTGGAAAACTGCAAAACACTGCAGCTAAAACTCCTTCAGTAGGACGCCAAGAATCACAATTATTGTTCAAGAGTTTATTAAAAGCTCGCTGTTTAACAAATGAAGTGTGACTCTGGGACAATGGAGAGTTAGCATTATAAAGTGTCTATGGGGAGAGGGAAGTCTGGGCCTCTCTGCTTAGGCTACTGCCCCCGCGACCCGACTCCGGATAAGCGGATGAAAATGGAAGGATGGATATATTTATGCACATATTGACGTCCAGTATAATCAAAGATTGAGCTTGTACCATAATCAGTTTAAAAAAAACACAGAACAAATTTTATAAATTTCTCAGGAATTCCCTCCTCATGATATTTTCAAGAAATCCTTTAGGGCAGTGATCTCTAACTCCCTTCCCCAAGGACCGGTATCCAGCATGTTTTAGTTGTTTCCCTGCTCCAACACACCTGGTTTTAATTAGCAGGTGATTAATAGTTTCTGCAGAGGCTGAAGAGCTGCTGAACAGGTGAATCAAGTGTGTTGGAATAGGGAAACAACTAAAACATGCTGGATACCGGCCCTCAGGGAAGGGAGTTGGGGATCACTAGCCTGGCAAGCCATCCTATATATGTGTATATATAGTCTGGCCACGAACCACTGACGGCTCTCAGTCGTGAGGCGGGATCTACGGTTGTCTTTCAAAATGTCAGCACGCAATTGGATAGCGCTAGGATCAGAGTGATGAACAACATGACGTAATCACGGCGACGGAAAAGCGGGAGGCTTTAATAGCGTCTAGCTTCAATGATTTCTGTCGTTTTTGTATGAAAAACACGCGAATATCAGGTGTACTGGGACATTGCACTACTTTGTTTGATAAAAATAAGAAGCCGCTAAGTATATCAGACAGACTTACGCACGTTGGAGTCTAAATAATCCAATGTTGATGACAAAGCCGTTTCAAACGAACGTGTTTTCCGAGTTGCCGCCATGTTGCTTGGGTTCGCGGCGTTCGCGGCCGCAGCGCTGACGTCATCGGCTACTCCCGCTCTGTGATTGGCCCATGATATAGAGCGCTGTGATTGGCCCAACCAAAACTATAGCGAGTTGTGATTGGATAGACACAGCAGTGGTTTGGGCTGCGAGGTTTCCAATGAAGCGTGCCTAGACCAAACTCTGCAAAGCAAGAATTGGTCTAGTTCACTAGGCTAGGGGATCACTGCTTTAGGGCTTTTGGTGTTTCGTTGGAGGAGCTGCCTCTAAATGTCGGTTATGAAATCATTTATTTCCGAGTGATAACTTTTTTTTTACAGTTTGTTTCCACTCCCAGAGACAGTTGGTTGTATGATACGCAAACCCCTTTAGGCGAAAAAAAACAAGTCGATCTGCCTCCCATAGAATGTGAGTGGAGTCATTTTTAGTGTGTTGCGGTACACCTGAGTTAGTCACTGCCGTTGTTTGAAGTGGTTCTAATTATTATAATCTGCTGATTATTGTCCTGATTCATAGATTATTTCATTGTTTTGTGAATCTTAAAATAGAATTATATTGGACTGTTTCTGTAGCTCTTTTTTTCTTCTAACTCATAACACAAAACCTAATATAATAGTCATTTTATTTCACGGTGTAAGGAGGAGGAAAGCATTTCATTTTCAACAGTGTGGTGATTAGCACTGATGCCTTGAAGGAGCTAAATATCTGGTTTATACCGGCAGGTTTTACAGTTTCTAGAAGATTCTTTTACCATTTTTAATGAATTATCCTACATATGATTGTGTTTAAGTTGCTACATTTCAACATCACAGTGTTGGGCCTACTATTGTTTCTGCAAGACCCACGAGCTGATTGCACACTTCCAGATGGATTTCCTCTAACCCAGACAGACCACACACGTCTACAGAGTGTCAAACATTAACTAAACATCAGTGAGACATAAAAGGACTGATAAATACAAAGGCAAATAGGAGCTCAAACAGAGGTTCCTCTCTTCTCGGGTTAGTTTAAAAATTGACTGTGAGGGACAAGCTGGCATTCAGAATATTTAGTCATTTATACTGCAACATTTGGGCCTACACACCATCACACACAGATATAACTTCACATCGCAGTCGCATCAGCAGATTGTGTCAGAAAAGGTCTGGCTACACTCCAAACATCCCACAGTTCACTCACACACACACACACACACACACACACACACACACACACACACAGAGCACTCTCAAGACAAATAGCTTCATGACTAAGCCAACAGCAACACCAGTGGACTGTGTGACCTAAAAACTACTATGATGGCTAATAATGAATACAAGTCACTGACCTCAACAGTTACTCAGCCCAAACGAAATCACAAGCCTCGTTACAGAGTTAGGTCTTGTTTATTTTATTGCTGATTTTATCGCTCGAAGTTTAAACACATATTAATGAGCACTTATGATAATTTCTTCTGTGTAATGCTGGAGCTAGTGTGTGTTTTCAACCAGAGCAATAACATCAACAGTAGGCATTTGCACGATTTTGCACACAAGGATGCATCCAAGTGTTTGTTGGCAATAATTAAGTCATTTCCTAAAGAAATCAGTGCAGTAAGAATACATTTATATATTCTTATGCAGAAAATATGATGAAGTTACCGTGAGGAGGAAATCACATGAAGGTAACTGTAAAGTGGATTTTTTTTTTCTTACAGCATTATGGTGAGAATGGTATTGATATAGAAATGAGGAGAAAGTCTCTCAGAAGAGTAGAGGAGGGAAAAGACTGCGTAAGAAGACATACTGTAACTGTCAGGAACTCTACATTTTCCAGTTAAGACAAAAAGCTGTGATGCTATCCCTCCATCATGAGTGTGACAGCATCACAGCATGACACTGTCACACACATAGTAAAAAGAAAGTACATTCTCTTTCAATTTTAGAATTTTGTGCTTGAGGATCTTTACCAAGTTCTAAAATTATTCACATCTAATCTCAAGTCCATCCTGCCTTTGTTAAAAAAACAAAAACAAGTCCATCCCATTAATCTGTAGATCACAGAACCACTTTTAGCAGAACTTAGCCCCTTTCTCTTTAACTTTACTTTAGTTCATTGAAGTTTGCAGAAATTTTTGTTTACGTCAAAGTCCCAGCACCGCATTTGGATTGGGTTGAGGCCTGCACTATGACTGGGCCATTCCAACATGTTGATTCTTCCTTTTATGGCTGATGCGATTGATGGTATTGTCCCGTTTTATGACCCAGATTGGCCCAAGTTGTAGCTGACCAATAGATGGCTTCACGTTTGACTCTACTGTACAGAGAAGCTTGTGGACAACAGCAAGGTATCCAGGTCCTGGGGCTGCAAAACAAGTCTTGTGGTCCATTTAGATCAGACTTTGCACACCTAAGTTGGGCTTTCACCTTCTTTTAAGGGAGAAGATGATTTCTTCTGGTAATCCTTCCAAACAAGCTATACTTGTTCAGTCTGTATCTTATTGCCAAGTTTCATTTTAACCTGAAATCAGAGGATGGGAAAGCATGAGGACGAGCTCTTGGCTTTTTGCTTTTTCTTTGAGCCTTGCACAGTCTGACTTTGGGGCAAATTTGCTGGGAGGTCCACTCGTTTAGTAATGGTTTCATAACCCTTCTCAGTCTGATGTACAGCAACAGTCGCTTCTCTAAGGTCATGATGTATTTCCTCCAAAGTGTTGTGTTAACACTGACACACATACACACACTTGTGTGCTCCAAACCAGCAAACAGTTAAAACGTCTACTTTTATGGATGTGGGCACACTGACTCATGACCAGTTCTTCAACAGCATTTGACTATTAGTACCTAAATGCTGCTCTCCCACTTAAATGCTATGAAATCAGCAAGGAAATATTAAAATAAACAACTTTTATCTTTGTTTCTATGGTGGAATCCATCATGTGTTTTGTGGACCTGAAGGTAGATTTAAATTATTTTAGAATCTGGTAGAGATCTGAGCATTTTTATTGTCCTGATAAGTAAAAAGTGTGTTCGTTCATATATCATGCCTGTAAATAAATAGTGACACCGCCTTTATGTTGCACCAGTTATCAGATTTCTTTTCTTCCCGCAAATCATCACAAGATGCCACGTAGCCTTTGATCAAGTGTGCAGCACATGTTGGCTGTCCACTGGGGCAGATTTACAAGCCTCTGGAGCTGCCTGACAGCAGCAGACAACCAGGAGAAGAGCCTGGTAAAAGAATATGTTTAATGTGATGTGGCCAGCCTTCTAATAGGCTGTCAAATGAGAGATTAAAGGGTGCTGCTGGAGGGAGGATGTTTGTCCTGTGTTTGCCAACCACACCCCGCAGCGACATGCGAGGGTCTGCTGCAGCATCCTCCAGCCTCAGAGCTGCTGCTGCTGCTGCTGCTGCCTGATGCTTCAGCAGGAGCCACGGTCGCTTCCACAGGCGGCCTGTCCTCTCCACCGGCTCGGATTAAAGAACACTCGGTAACGAGATAAGGAGGCGGACATTACAAACGGTTAATTACTCGCTTTGGGTAACGTTATCGTCACGCTCCAGGCTCCCTTTTTAAGCTAGCAGCCAGAAATGGGTTTAGCTTTTCGTCACATTATTCATAAAAACTCAACAGTTTACTGACGGGAGTCTAACCTCTCCACGCTGACATAAATACATACAATTAAAAAGTAAAGATGAAGAATGCTGACCCCCGTGGGGGTCCGCTACAAACCGTTAGCTCAGAGAAGAGGAATAATAAACGAATATGCTCCACAGAGACTAGTCGACTTTCGGTCTACAGAAGTTATCCGGTTATCACACAGACCGAACTAACTTACCTGAAATGGAGGTCCGAAGCAGCGGTCACAAGTGGCCTGAGATGATGTGGGAACGGAGCTGCCTTTACATCCAGGAAGGGAGGGTGAGTGGCTGGGCTCGGTGTGTGGAGCGCTGAATTTACTCACTTCTGAGAGGCGGGGGTCCGCTGACTGCTAAACGAGCACATCAAACTTTAGTCCGCTCAAACCAGCCGCTAACCCTGGAGCTGAACCCCAACAGTTGTGTCCCCCATGCAGCTACACACGAGCAGAGACATCCAGCTCTGGGGCTTCTCCTCCTCCCCTCCGCGCGCGCTACACGTTAGTTTCTTCCACGCCCACACACACACACACACATGCACGTTCGAGCGCTCGCGCTACGTCATACGTTCCTTTACATTGCATCCACGCGAGTGAAATAAACAAAATAAATAAATAAAACTGTTCTGACTGTAGCCTATCAACGAGGGCGTCGCCGGCAGCGTGAAAGAGGTGCGACACCTGACTGCGTGTTCAAGGATGACATCGCGCGCGCTAAATGCGTGGACACGCGCCGCCGGTGCGGGAGAAGGGACCTACGTCAGCGTGTGTGATGGTACAGACTGAGACCACAGTAAAGGTTCTCACTAATGATCTGATACAAAATATTAAATGATTTTCATAGTTTTTGTTCTGGAAACCCATTTATATATAACACCAACGTTCGTTTTCAATATAAATATTGATTTTTTTTTTCTTTTTGTTATTGTTTTTGTAGATTCCACGAGTTTCTTTCAAATAACATTACACTGAATTGGATGACACTCCCTCAATGAGTGATAGGGCCTACCAGCTTTTAACATCCTCTACGCCTACTAGACGGGTCTGGAAAAAGGGAAAACACCATTTTCACAATTTTTACTAAAATATAGTTGATGCTTGAAAAAAAGATTAAATTATATTGAAAGTTTTATTTATACGTGTACTGCAAGTTTATTTAGCCTTGTAAAGTTAGGCAAGAAGAGTAGAACAAAGTATTTTAAACAAGCTTTGAAGAAATCTGGTGCATTTTTTGCTTATTCTGTTCTGAAATCATCTGCACACAATTTATTCATGATAACCAACGTTTACACCAACTTAACTGAGTTCATACTGGCAGTCCGACCATTGAGTATTATTAGAATCATGCTGCTGCAGAAATTCCAAGCACACATTGCAAAACATTTATATGGGGTAAATGCTAAACACCATTTCCTAATGTTGACTAAAATATTATTCAGGTTTGTGTCATTTTTGGTTCAAGGAGTAACTTCAGATGGGCCAAAGAGCTCCATGGCTACAGAACTGTATTTTTACAGTGTTTTTATAATTAAAATTCAGCTGAAAGCATATTTACAAAGTTTTACTTGACAGCAACTGTACAAAATGATTCTGTCCTCAGTCCAGTTTATCTAATTTTAAAAAATCTGCAGGCATTATACAGTAAGGTACACGGTTCATGATCTATCCAGTCCAATTCCATATGTGTTTTTTTAATTTGCTCAAATTAATTTCAGTACAGCACACATCACTGATTCACTCATTATCTTAACAGATTAATCCTGCAAGGTCACAGGGAGCTGGGGTCTATCTCCAGTGGTCATCGGGCGAGAGGCAGGGGACACCACGGACAACTCTCCAGTCCATCAGGGACACACACTCGTGCCTCGAGACAATTTACCAATTAACCTAACATGCAGGTTTTTGGTCTGTGGGAGGAAGACGGAGTACCCATAGAGAAACCCCCACATATGCATGAGGAGAACATGCTAACTCAAAGTAGCTGGGATTCAAACCTGCAACCTTCTCACTGCTAGGTAACAGTGCTACCAACTGCACCACCACGCAGTATCAGGACATATCAGTGGTTTATTAATGCAAGCTGATTGACAGTATCCATCCACTCATTCTCTTCTGCTTATCCGGAGTCGGGTCATGGGGGCAGCAGCCTAAGCAGAGAGGTCCAGACTTCCCTCTCCCCAGCCACTTGGGCCAGCTCCTCCAGGGAAATCCCAAAGCGTTCCCTGGCCAGCCGAGAGAAACATAGTCCCTCCAGCGTGTCCTGGGTCTTCCTTTAGGTGGTTGGACGTGCCCGCAAAACCTCACCAGGGAGGCATCCTAACCAGATGCCCGAGCCACCTCAACTCGGTATATTATAATCAAACTAAATTTATTTGTCAGAATGATAAAAACATTTGCCTGACTACTCTTACTATACGGAAAATTATTGTTTATTTTCCGATGTTTTCTTCAAAATGTGAAGAAACATCATTTGGATGTTTTGGCAGTAAAAATGATCAAACAAAAAAAATCTGAATATAAAGAAAAAAATCGATGAACTGATTTGTTTTTAATCTATCTTTAATAATTTACCTCATTTCCAAATATGTTTACGTAAACAAAAACATGATTACAGGGTTTCTGTTATTGTTTATTTACTATGATTACAAGGCTGATGGTGATTACAGGATGTTTTAGATCAAACACATTATTACTGGTAAAACTGTATTGTTTTTATCAAAGGGTTTCCAACCATCTCTGTTATCATGTTAACTCTAAAGTATTTACACATCCTTTTCTCTAAGTCGATGTAAATATTCTCTAATTCAGCTGTTTTTTTACCTTTAGGACAATATGACTTGCTAAATCATGAAAGTAGGTGAAATAATCTGACAATGTGAAAGCGGTGTGAGAGTGACCCAGTTTCCAGGATGGATGTATTACTTACGCCCAGCTGCCTGTCTCTGACTCTCCACCGTCTCTGCCAGCCAGTCTGCCATTCACAAGCAGCTAAACACACATCCTCACCACTCTCTCTCCCTGTGACATATGCTGCTCATTGCTGCAAGGCAATGGAGGTCACAAGAGGGAGAGCACATGGTCCAGGAGGAACATCAATAGTGCACATTGTCTCCTCCTTTACAGGTCTTTAAAGTTTGGGCTATTTTTATGAGCAAGGCTTCAGTGTGAGAGAAAACAAACAGGGAAGTTTAAGTGTTAGAGTTGTCCTCCACTTATGTTCCTGTTGAGAGAAGCAAGCTAAATCACAGATGAGGAGGATGTGTTTAAAATAAATAAGGGTTCAGGCAAAAATAGGCCAACATAGGGAAGAGTAAATATGGGTCCCAGTTCATTTGGGTGAAAATTGACTCAGAGAGCAAATGTGTGTCAGACTGAATGTTAATTGTTTTGCCTGAGGTGATTTTTCTTTCTTTCGGTTTTTTGGCAACATAATATTTTGTCAGTCTGGTTTATGCTCTCTCTGTAAAACCAGCAGGAGTTCAGTTCTCAGTAACAGAAGAAAGGCCACTTTTCCATTTAATGTCACAAACCCTCAGATAGGGCTGGCTGAGTTCTCATCCTTAAATAAATGTGAATATAAGGTGTTAAAGGGCCTGAATTATGCTATTTTACACCTTCCAGAGCAAAGATATGACACTATATAATAAAATATTACCATTGCACCAATGATGTCTTTTTTTTAATTAAATATATGTAATTTTTGTGAGATATTCCTTCAACCCAAAAATAAGAAGCTTGTACTTGATGAAACCCCATCTTGCCCCTTATGAATTCCACAATAGTACACAGCTGCAGACCAGGAGACCTCAGATTCACGCTGTCATGTTCCACTCAGTGATTGCCGAGTGCCCCCTCAGACAGGAAAATGCATGCATTAAGCCAAAAACTGTTTTGGGTGTGTTTTTCATGAGAAAATAACAATGAAACATGGTCAAAAGCTCCAAAAAGTGAATCTTTTATTATATAGGACCATTAAGGTATCAATAGTGATGATTACAGTTTTAGAGGTTAGGGGAGGTTAGACTAGCATATGAGAGTGGACCAGGCTCTGTCATAGAGGCACATTTGTAAGAAAACATTACAGACATTGCCTTTAAGTATTTCAAATTTTAATGTGTAATTACAACAATATAATAACAGAAATTTAGTTACAGTTGTTTTACATTCAATAGTTTTTCATTTAATTTCAAAATATAAATATTTTTCCAAAAAATACTTTTATATCTTAGTTATCTATCTCAGTGACAACATAAAAGTGTTTATCCCAGCATCTCTACTCAATTTCAGATAAATGCATTCACATGCTTCTTGCATAGGGATCAAATCCAAGCATATCAATGCTTAGAATGGGGGGTAAAATGGGGGGTAGGGGCACAGGGGGGGGCCAAGCATGTTGTCAGGGTGGCCCTGGGCCACCCTAGAAATCCCTAGAACCACCCCTGTTAGAAGTGGAAAAAGGAAATAAACTGAGTGGAATTTCTCTCTGACATTATTTTTACTGTGGACATTACGTGGAACGTTTAACGTTTTTTTTTCCAAACTTCACTTAATTATCTTATTTTCAGCGTATCTTTGAGAGTGATCCACAATGAGCTTAACATATTCATGACTGCACACATTAAACCCTTTATAGCTTTTAGAGATGGCCTTTAGTGTTAAAACAAGATGAAGGAATCAAATTATTGCAACAGGATTTCACAGAAGGTGCACACACACACGCACGCACGCACACACACACACACACACACACACACACACACACACACACACACACAGGTCCTCAATGAAACAGCATCCATCTCTGGAGACAATTTCAGAAGCAACCATCCAAACTGACCTATTTAACACAAGTTGAACTCAAACACTAATGGTGACATAATTATTTCATGTGAAGGTTATTGGGCTTTCCAGGCATGAGTCACTGCTTTTAGTCACTACAGATTCTGAGTCTGATGTTTCATGCCTGTGCACAAATTCCTAGTGGCTTCACTGGTTTCTCTGATTTCTTCAAGTTTTCTAAAATAATACAAGCTGGATTTGTTGAGTTTAATAGTGATGCTTTTGTAGAACACACTCAAATGTTCCATTAGACAACCCGAGAGTTTCCATGTTTTACTAAAAACACATTTTACTGCCTACGCCCACAATCATTAAACAAAGGCCTGTAGCCAAAAGGCGCATGAGCACATTTAGGTAAGAGCCAGTGTTAATTCGTTTAAAAAAGAAAAATGTAATTTCTCAAACTAAACTTCTCTTTTATTTTTTGTTGTGCTATTTTCATTATTTGGAGACAAAACATAGAAATACAAACCCAGACCCAAAGGGAGCTAACCCTTGATGCTTTTCCTTTTGTTTCTAGTTTTTTTTTGTGGTGCCACCCTGTTCCAGAAATAGCTGCAAATCAATATGTGGAAAGGTTGAGAGCTCAACAAGAAAAATAATCCACAGGAAGAAGTTGTGTTTTTCCTAAAAGTGCAGGAATTTCCTGTGAACGCAACAGGAGTTTTGAAAATAGATTTATATTAAAACAAAAGCTGTCAAAAATAGACCGCTGCAGTATTTTGTCGGTAATCAGCTCACAGGTCACAGCTCAGCTCGGACTGTAAAGGTGACATTGTGAGTTTTCCTATAATATTGTTAAATAAAACTTTTGGCTTGTGACTAAAAATAGCAAATGAATTCCTGTTTGATGAAAACATGAGCAGTGAATCCAGAGACAAACTTCAAAGGTCCACATGCGTTTGTGTTGGACATTTTCATCTTCACTGCAGTCAATGTTTGTTCACGTGAAATACTGCTAGTTGCCATGGTTACTCATCATACCTCCTCCTCTCCTTCTCAGGTCTCTCCTCCTGGAGGACAACGTGCTGAGGAAGCTGTGTGGTGACTGAACAAAGAGTGGGTTGGACACATCATGGACAAACTGTCTCGCCTCAGTCGTGTCACGGAGTTCCTGCAGCAGCTTTTGAGTCGCTGCCTCTAAGAGGTGGTACACAGAGAGGTAACGAGCAGATGGGAGTCACAAACCCAGCTTGTTCCGATTTTCACTAATGAGTGGAAGTAATGACTGCTTGGTGCTGACCGTGACCGTCTCAGGCAGCAGAGGCAGTCTGGGTCTGACAAATCTCTAAAGGGATCAACCTAATCAGAAGATTTGGGCTCATAAAAAGCTGTCTTCAGCAGCTTTGCCTACATTAGGCTAAATGGATCTGTGAGCACGTGTGTCAAAGACCAGCCGAGAAATGGATTATCTAAAATAAATTGAGGCATCCATATGAAAGACAAAAACCAGTAAAAGGGAGCTGCTTACCATTAGTTTACTTATTAAAAAGTAATTACATAACTATTTCAGTGCAGCTGTGGTTTGGTAATTAAGGCTCTAATTTTCCCCTTCTTTGCCACAGTCTGATTTCCTGTTCTTAAACTTGGACTTTAGTTTAAGTTTTTCCCTTTGGTCTTTTGTCTTTAAATTCCAATAATTATCCTTCCTGTTCCCTGGGTACCCCTCTTCTAAGAATTATTCACATTTTATTCCTTGTGTCCTTTTTAATCCTCTTCTAGTCTTATTCTAAAGAATAAAACTGTTTTACAATCAAATCAAAAATGTTCTTTGTTACTGGGATATGCTCAAATTTAAAAATAATCTACACATTGTAGAGTTTGGATCATGTGATTATGCTCTAAAACACTAAATCCTATTGGTGACAGCTATATATATTTTGTTTACTTAAATATAAATTTATCCCAATTTTTGTCTTTCTCAATAAAATAATGCACTGCTGTTTTCTCATCACTTATGAATCAAACACAATAGCTGCATTTAACACAAAATTGCAGTGTAAACTGAAAATTGACTTCATAATTAGAGGTAATATGATTGCTGAAAGCCGAAAATGACAATGTTATTTGGCTAGTTTCATTAAATTATATCTGTATTGTATTGTTCAAAAGTGTTGATTCATCCCACAGTCTTGTATTAAGCTTCTTGTAACCTTCTGAAATGAATGAATGAATGAATACTTTATTTAGAATTTTTGCATTTTAACAGTTTCATTCTACAGAAGAATTAAACCAGATAAGAGGAGGATAAGGGGAAGGAAATGTACAATTGATACAGTGGTATACCTGCATAAAACATTTCTATACAGGTTTATATACACAATATTAAGAATTTGTGCTACTGTGTACAATTACATTATATGCATTAGATGATATTTTGTCAAAGACATGTCATCATGGAAAAATTAAATTACAACAAAACAGAATAAAAAGATAAATAAAAGAAGGATAAATTGTAAGGAAAGTACATGGGATAAAGCAGTATAACTGCATACAATTTTAATGCACAAATGTTATAGACGTGTGCCACTGAGCACATTGCATGAATTAATAAATGAATTGATCATTAGTTTTTCAGGATTTTTCGAGATCTCTCTAAGTTCTACTTCAGAAATTGGCTGCTTTTTCATATATTTAAGAAGCAAAGTCATCATCTACTGCCATCTGCTGGTCAAATTTGGATTTTTTTTTTGAAAATGAATTAATAATTTAGGCAACAAAGATGTAAACGACCACAAGCTTTTCTTTGTAACACTCGTGAACATATGAACAAAGAGCTTGAGAGTAACATGTGAACTAGTGTTTGATTTATCTCCAAAAGTAAAAGTGACTTCTAGCTTTCGGGGATTGATTATTCTTGCCTAAAAGAAAACCTTTTGACTTCCTTCGTCTGTAACCAATCAAATCTCGTTTAGAAAAGAGTCAGCGATTCTTATCCAATCACAACTCGTAAAATGTAAAACAGGCGTGAGCAAGCATCGAGCTGGCTGACTGAGAAGGAGATGACTTGTGTGGAGAGTTTTTCGACACAGACAGGAGCGATAGGACTAAACATGATGATTTCACAGAACCAGGCAAGAAGGATGACTCCGAAAAATAAATAAAACAATCTGAGATTTTTCAACAAGATTTGAAATTAGCCGGTTTGTTCTCTTCAACGGTGAGTTGAGAGTAGTTAGCATTAGCTAAATCGTTGATTAGGCTACCTATTTTATGTATCAGTCTGTTCAAGATCGCATGCTAATTGTATTCATGTTACATAATAATTGTTGTTCTTTTACTTGGGACATGATGCTCAACATTTCCACACGCTTCAAGGATGTCACCTTCTCAGTTTAGCACCACAGAGCTCGTTTAATGATGTCTTAAATAGACAACATGACGGCTGTCTGATAAAAGCTTTTGAACAGAAGGATACAATTTAAATGTTAACATCAGAATCCAAAAGAGCCTTAGCCGAGCTGAGTGGTTGCTGTACAGGTCCGAAATAAATACAAGCGTTATCATCAGAACTGTTCTGTTATCTAACCCCCTTTTTTAGAGTGTGTATAAGCACTGTTATTATTTCTAATACTATATTGTATTTATACGTATTCACTCCTCTAACGAGCTCTGGTTTGTGGGAAATGTTTAACTTATGTTCTCTTGTGTTCAAAAGTGAAAGTGATTTAGTCTGTCACTTTGCAGCAGGTGTTGTTAGCTGAAGGTCATCTAGTTTTTTTTAAACATGAACAGCAGTACTGTTCAAGGTGTTTGTTTGTTTTCTTCTCCTCCAGTAGCTGTCCAGGCCCTCTAGAGGTCTTTAAAATTGTTAACAGCTTTTTCCACACATTCCATGATCTGACTGAGAGATACCTGACACTGCATGGCAGGATTTTATCCCACAACTCTTTGGATGTTACATTTCTGGTGCTATAATCTTATTTTATGTAGCTGTGTCAACTTGTATCATCTTGGGAATTTTTATAGATTTTGCCAAACAAAAGTGGAAAAAATTGTGATTCTGTGACTGTATGCTGATAGCTAAATTATCCAAAAGTACCTGACATGTGTGGTACCACACCGGTTTGTTGAGTTTAGGAGTCTTTTATTGTCTCAGTTATTCACAAGTCAGAGTTTGGTGTATTGAAAGGCCAAAAAAAAGATGCACCAATGCTGTTTTAGAGCCATTACCAACTTTCTGTTTCTGCAGATCTCCAAACTGCTGATTCCATTTTTGAACAATGCTTGTTATTTATAATAGAATAATAATTCACAGAATACATTTTTATAGTTTTTGATGAACTTGATGTGTTATTGTTAGCACATTTAGCAAAAAGGGACAGTGAGTTCATGGACTGAAAATAAATTTTGATTTCTGAGTTTCAGATTGGATTATCAACAATTAAGGTGATCATAGGGCTGGGCGATATGATCTAAAATCAATATCCCGGTATATTGAGGAATTCACCTCGATAACGATAAATGGACGATAACTACATGTATGCACAAAACCAAATGCTGTCTACTAGATGGGGCTGTCACAGGTTGAGTCACGTTGTCATGTGACTCGAGGTGGTACAGCTTCTTAAAGGGACATGAACATCACCAACCTACACACATCTTTTCATTTTTTTATTACCGAATTTATTGACATGGGAAAAATGATATCGGTTAGTCAGAAATTTTGATAACAATAAGGTTTTGATTTATCGCCTAGGTGATCATGACAAATATTGTCAAATTTCAATTACCTGTTGATTATATTTATTTTATTTGTGTAATCGATACTAAAAACATCCAAACATAGTGTGGTACAAGACTGAAAACAAGTGAAAAAGCAGAAGAAGTTCAAGACACACTTTGAAAGACCTTCAGAAAGCCAGAAAAACTCATGATCAAGATCACTTTAAAAGATTACAAGAAAATGGACTTGCTTTGGAAGTTAAATGTAAAGAATTAGGTGATAATTCTTATGTCAGCGCTGGATGTCATGTTTCTACTATGCACATTCTCACTTGTTATCCCTGTAAAAAAATATAAGATACAACCATTTTTTTTCTAATCTCAGTTAAACTCTTTATCTTGTTTTATCTGATCAGCTGTAGCCATGGACCCTTCACCTACAGGCAGCTTGCCCACACCAAAACTCAGTCCTTCCTCCCCCACCACCACCAGAACATCCTCCCTCGGCTCCTCAGCTTCCACAGACCAGAAGAAGACCAAGCTCACAATCCCAACCCCTCCAACCACTCCATCTTCTCCCATCACAGCTTCTCCTCAGATGCCTCCAACTCTACATTCTCGCTCTTACTCCCTCTCCTCCCTGACATCCGCATCTCCTCGCCATCCCACCAGAAGTCTCTCTCAGGTGGGCAGATCTCAGCTCAACGCAGCATCTACAGGAAGTCTGTTCGCCGGTTCCTCAGCTGCTGGTGCAGCGCCACAATCACCTGGCTCACCAGAACCAGGTGGGGATCAAACTCAAACCTTTTGGTCTAAATTTTACAACTTTGTTTCACTTCCTTATCAATCAGTGAAGCCAATACTTCCAGACTGTTGTGTGTCTCCATGACAACCACAGACATCCAACACAACATGTAAAGCAGCCGCTCCCTTCCTGCTGACCTGGAGGAAAATCCAGAGTCTGGCTTGTTTTTTCTGTATTTAGCTCATCAACTGTATCAAGTAGCTTTCAAATAAAAGGCCTTTTCCCTAAAAAAAGATCACACCCGCACTAATATTTTAGTTGGACTGCCTTATTTGATAAAGGAATTTGATGTGTCATCACTTCATTAATCACCTGTAAAATCACATTTATTAGCAAAAGCTGCATTAAGTTTTTGTCGATGATGAGAATCCGAACACTGCACTAATTATTTTCTAGCACATCCCAGATATTCTGAATTGTAGCATTTTGTCTTTACTTTGTTAAATCCATGTGATGTCTTGTCTTTGGACAGGCGGTGTGGTTGCACATGACTTTTCTCCTGTAGAAAGGCACATTTAAAATTTTTAAATGTCTTAACAATGACATCAAGACGTAGTATTCCTGGAAAGTGTGACATCCGACACCTCGGCCATTCTGAAAAGTACACTTACTCTAAGCTACCATGACTGGAGACAGAGCCAGCTGATACAATAGACGTTTGTAATGTGGCTGATGTAAGGAAGAACAGGTGTTGTCCCTAGAGTCGTGTGTTATATAATAAATCCTACAGCTAAATAAACTGTTATTCTAGGACCTACAGGGAGGGGTCACGCTGCTGCAGCATAGCAGGCGCGCTGGATGGGATACGATGCCAGTAACTGGATATCTCTGGTATTTTCTCTGACACCTATAGCCGCCCACACACCGACTGGCTGCTGCCTCGCTCCCCGGCTCCTCTTAGGGCCCATGGGAATCCTGAATGTTGTTTCTGTTTCAGATGAACCGGAGGAGGAGTTTGGCTTTGAGGACTTGGAGGAGAAAGCAAAGTCAGGCGATGCTAAAGCACAAACAAAGGTCAGTCACTCTGAACATATTGCAAACACTGTTGACTTCAGCGGCCATATGGTTGAAGCAGAGCAGATCAGCAGTATGGTGACAGGGAGGACAGGTCGGTAAATCCCAGTGATGCTTTCCTTGCAAGTTTAATCGTTTTATTTTTGCATGCATGTCCAGATGGGCCGCTACTTCCTGGCCCTGGCAGAAGAAGGCGATGAAGAACTGAACAACTGTACCGCGGTCACTTGGCTGGTCCAGGCTGCTAAACGGGGCCGCAAAGATGCTGTCAGACTGCTGCAGCAGTGCTTAGCTTCCAGGAAAGGTCCAAAACCTCTCTGCTGCTACTCTTGTACTGTTGTTTTCTGTGTAGCTGTAGAAGTTAGTGCCGTTTTGTTTGCTTGTGCCCGTCAGGCATTACTTTGGAGAATTTTGAGCAAGTGAAGAAGTTGTGCACAGAGACCCGTTTTGAGAGAGGAGTCAGGAAGGCGGCGCTCCTCATGTACTGGAAGCTGAACCCAGAGAAGAAGAAGGCAGTGGCAGTGTCTGAACTGCTGGAGAACGTTGAGCATGTTCACACAGAACCAGGTACAGAACATTTCAGACCTTTTCATCATTACCTTTAAAAATACTTTTTATTTTGTTGCATTTTGCCCTTTTATCTTCTTTTTCAGGGAAACCGGCTACCTCAGGACCTCTGAACAGTTCTGCTAAGAAGCAGAGGCGAGTCCTGGAGACCATGGTCACCAGTGAGGGTGCGTGCTGCTGCGTGATCATGTGGTCATTCTGGAGGTTTCTTTATATTATTATTATCATTACAGAAACAAAGAAACCAAATAAAAAACATCTGGCTGTTCTCTGCAGCCTGCTCCCATGTTGGACTTGACGACTTTGTGGAGATGACAAAAAGGTACGCTCAGGGAATTCCACCGTCACCCGTCATGGCTGCTGCAGAGGATGATGATGATGATGAAGACCATGTGGTGGTGAGAAATCCAGATGAGCTGCCCCTACATCAGAAGGTGATCAACTCTTTGTTGTTGAACCTTAATAATTAGGTTATTTTTGCACGTTTGCTCCATATTCAGGTTTTATACATTTGAATGATGCAAAGCAGCTCGCTGAAGGTCTCGTGTTTCCCTCCAGATGCTGAAGTTTCCTCTCATTGCCCTGCTGGAAATAAAGGAGCATCTCATCGAGTGGGCGTCGCGAGCTGGCATGCAGTGGCTCAGCGCGCTGATCCCCACTCACCATGTCAACGCACTCATCTTCTTCTTCATCATCTCCAACCTCACAATCGAGTTCTTCATCTTCCTCATCCCTCTGCTGATTTTCTACCTCTCCTTCTTCTCCATGGTCATCTGCACGCTGCGTGTATTTCAGGTTGGTTATCAGTGATGAAATGTTCCACCTGGTTGTGGAAAAAGACAGAAACAACCCATCTCTCCCCACAGAATTCAAAGGCATGGGAACATTTCCGAGCTCTCACCGACCTGCTGGCTCATTTTGAACCGGGCCTTGATCTGGAGCAGGCGGAGACCAACTTTGGATGGACACACTTGGAGCCTTATCTGTAAGTAACTGGTGTGAGTGGTGTAAGCTAGCTTGTGTGAAGGCTACAGAAAGTATAAAGTGGTCCAAAATTTATTCAGACACTGAATGAAACCAAGATTAGAAATGTATTTTATTTTGAAACTGTTTTCTCAGGTACTTCCTGCTCTCGGTGGTCTTTGTCGTTTTCTCCTTCCCTGTTGCTGATAAATCCTGGATCCCCTGCTCGGAGCTAGCTGCCGTTGCCCTCTTCTTCACCATCACGGCCTTCCTCAGCCTTCACGCCTCTGCTCAGCTCTTTGCTCGTAAAGCCCTTCTCACAGAGGTCCTCTCTGGAGTGTGCTCCCTCACTCAGCTGCTGCCAGAAACCCTCTGGCTCCTCCGGGTTTTGGGAATGACCTTCGTCACAGTGCCTGTGGGAGATGTTTTGGTGTTAAACATGGGGATACCATGCTTTCTGTATGGGCACCTGTTCCATCTCCTCTTCCGTATGGCCCAGCTGAGAGGCTTTAAGGGGACCTACCTCTGTCTGGTGCCCTACCTCGTTTGCTTCACCTGGTGTGAGTTCTTCTTGGTGTTCCTCAACAACTCCACACCCATAGGACTCATCCGAACCTGTGTGGGCTACTTCCTCTTCATATTCGCCCTTCCGGTTCTCTCACTGGGCCTGGCTGCGATGCTTATGATCCAACTGGTGCAGTGGTTACTCACTCTGGAGGTGACCAAGATGGCGGTCACCCTGGTGGTCTGCTTCGTGCCGGTCGTGCTGAGGCTCTGGACCCGCTTCAGCCTCAACCCTGTCAGGATTTTTCAGTCTTTGTCACATAGCAGCATCGTGAAGCTCATCCTGGTGTGGCTGAGCGCAGTGGTGCTCTTCTGTTGGATGTACGTCTACAGGTCTGAAGGCATGAAGGTGTATAACTCCCCCCTGACGTGGCCTGAGTACAGCAACATATGCGGGCCGATGGCGTGGAAGGAGTCCAACATGGCCCAGACCCAGATCCTCTGCTCTCATCTCGAAGGACACCGTGTCACCTGGACAGGACGCTTTAAATACGTCCGTGTGACTGACATTGAGAACGGGCCACAGTCGGTCATCAACCTGATGCCTGTCTTCCTGGGGGACTGGATGCGGTGCCTGTACGGGGAATCCTATCCTGCATGTGAGGAGGTGAAACCCTCCTCCGATCCCCAGCCGCTGCCCGCTCCGGCTCCTCCTGTGGAAAACCCGCTCTGTAAACTCAAAAGACTGGCCAAGCACGACTGCCACGTCAAACGGTTCGACCGCTACAAGTTTGAGGTGACACTGGGCATGCCTCTGGAGAGGAAGACCAAGAACGGGACCATCATAGAGGACGAAGACGCAACTAAGGACATTGTCCTGCGAGCAAGTAACGAGTTCAAGTCTGTGCTCCTACACCTAAACTCCGGCAGCCTGGTGGAGTTCAGCACCATCCTGGAGGGGCGTTTGGGCTCCAAGTGGCCCGTGTTTGAGATGAAGGCCATCCATTGCATTTCATGCGGCGACGTCCGCGTCCTCAGCCGCAAGCAATACAAGATCGAACACGACTGGAGACGCACGGCTCAGAGCGCCCTCCAGTTTGGGTTCGACTTCTTCTTCAACCCCTTGCTGACCGTTCAGCTGGAGGAGCACACGGAGACAGAGACGGAGAAGGACGGGTAGAGGGAACGCACCTTTTAGAGAGAGATAATGATTAAAATCGCCCTTCAGCTGAAGAACGCTAATGATTGTAAAACAATCACAGGTTTAGATGAGTGGGCAGATCCTCAGGCTTTTATCAAATCTACGTGTTTGTGTCCTTAAAGCTTTTGAGCCAAAAGCGTAGAAACTTCACTGCCTAACACTAAAACGTTTCATTTAGTATAAGCAGCATGGGTGCTCGCTCACTAGAGTTAACCAAGTAATAATGATTCGTTTCTCTTTGTAATACGAACATTGTCTGAAACAAATATTTCTCTGTCTTGGGCAATATTTTTGATATATTCTAAAATAATCAGTATTATCACTTTATTGTTGTAATTGAAGGAAAAGTTTTATTTACACGGTTGATCACTCCTTTGCTGTCAGCCTTTAGCTAATGTTTATCCATGAAGTCATCGTTGAAGTGCCTTAGGTCAGTAATGAGGAAAAGATAATGATAAAACATCTGATTTAGATCATTTAGTGCTCAGTTGAAACAAAAATATTTCTGCCCTCGTTAGTCGTCTCCATCAGTGTTTGTCCATCTCTGCTGTGCAGAGATAGAATTTACTGAACATTTAAATCAGATTTATGATGTGAGTTTGAACGTCACTACTGTTTTCTGTACTTTGTAAAACGAGCTCTTTGATGTTTGACATATCAGTGGTCTTGAACATGAATGCAAATTATTTAAATGTGCATTTTTGTTAAGTTTGGTTTAAGTTTGTGCAAATACATAGGAGAAAAGTAAGACGTGTTCAGAAAATTTAAGTTTATGTTTCATCCATTTCTCTTTGAATGTAACAACTCCAAATGGCCACTAGGTGGCACCTGATACTACATAACTAGAGCCAGAAGGCTAAGCTGCTGTGTTTTTTGTTAAGGCCACATGGTTTTCCTACAATAAAAATCACAACCATCTCCTCATTGGATGCAATTTTGTTGGATCGTTTATTCAGAAAAAAGCATATTAACATCATTTATAACTGTCCGTTTGACAATCATGTCGACATATATTTAGACAAAAATATGTGAATCAACATTATTCAATGAGGTGAAGTTTGAAAGATGTTTAAAAAAAGACCAATTAAAGAAGAAACAGCTGTCTTTTAAAAAATAAAAGCTTCTGCACAGCTGCAAAAGTGGTCAGTGAGGAAGGCCAGCATCGCTCTGCTGTAGCTTTGGAGGCAATCATCAACACCGACGATCGGGTCCAGAGTCGGTCGACAGACAACAGAGAAAAAGCTGATGTATACAGACACCGCTCAGGCCCCGTCATGGTTTTTTTCTCCTTTTTAGGAGTACAACATTTATTAGAAACGCTCCTCATTTGGTTCCCAGTTCCAGTGAGCAGAAGCTGGTTTGTAGACGTGTAGAAACCAAACACTGGTAAACATGCTTCAGTGTCCGAGGACACAAATAAACACAGAAGGGCTCGGTCATCTATGGTTCCTCGTGCTGCACGGAGCCCCGGGGCCCCTGAAGCCTTTCTACAGCTAAATGTTTGAGAAGGCAGCCAAGTCAGTCCGTCAGTCAATTTATAAATACTTAGAATAAATCTGTTTGACATGCAGCATCTATTTTTTTTTTTTTTTGCTTGATTTTTGAAAGTAGTCGAACGTTTTTCTTTTTGCTTCATCGGAGTTTAACGTATTTAGAGTTGAAGCAGCACACGTTACAGCCCTGGACCAGAAGCAGAAACCACAAACGGATACGTTTGGACCTTTTTCAGCAGAGAAAACCATCATTTCTTTAACACACTGCAGGTTTGAATGTGTTTCCTCCACAAACCCTCTGCTGCACCTCTTTCAGCTGTTTCTCCTGAATCAGGGAGGCGTCTGGTGGGGTGAGGGGAGGGTCAGAGGTCATCCTTGTACATTACACAAACTATTTCATGTTGTCACCGTAATCACCATCATCAACATCCTTTAACAAGAAGCTATAAAAACAAAACAGCTCATCAGAAATGAAAGACAGTTATATAAATGCCCCATTTCCCATCAGTCCTGCTGGTAAACAACCACAAAGAGATTCTTTATACACAAAACGGTGGGCAAGGGGATAAGAATAGGCTCCGCTTGAGAGCACAGATACAGAGGAGGAGGAGGAGGAAGGGAAAGAGGCAGAAGAGGTATAAAATAAAAAAAGACAAAAAAAAACGTAAACGTCTCTCCAGTCTGTAGATCTGATGGCCCGCAGACGCTGAGCTGAAGCAATCAAACACCACCGAGCACAATCCACAGGAAAAGAACTAAAAACCTCCAGTTTGGACAAGTTTCCAAACCACAATCCAGACAGCTCCTTCTTTAGCTCTGGCTGGACTCCTTTCAGACGTGGGAGGCTGAGGAGGAGGTGAGGGACTAGGTGTGTGTGTCTGTGTGTGTGTGTGTGTGTGTGTGTGTTAGGCATCTTCCTGGGGGTGTGATCCACTGTGTGAGTCTAATAATGTACATTCTATTATAGCTGTGTATTTGCTTGTAAACTGGTTTGAATCCACCTCTGACATCCGTTCATTAATGCATCTCGGAGCTGAGCTTGTCCTGGAAGATGTACAGGTTGTTGGTGGCAGCGATGGCGATGATGTTCTCGGTGGGGTGCCAGGCCGTGTGCAGGATCTTCTTGGTGAAGTCCAGGCTGTCCACGCTGATGTCGTCCTTCCGCCGCTTCCCTCCGGCGGCGCAGACCCTCCGCGGCTTCAGCACAGCTCTGGGTTTGCTGCTCTCCCTCGAGGCCTCCAGGGTCACGTCGCGTTTGGTGTTTCGGTCAAACATTCTGAAGAAGTTGTTGTAGGCTCCGGTCATGATCACACTGGACAGAACAGGAGGAGAAGGTGTCACTAAAGGGTCAGAGTAATGGAGCGAAACTCATAAACTTGTTCCTCTCATGAGTATCAGGACTTAGCCGATATTAATGCTGATGACTGGAGATCTATTTGAACAGATTTGTTTCTAGTGTTAAAGCATTTCTACAGCTGTTTGTGTGCTTTTTAGCATTGTTAAAATATAAACAGGCCCACACAAAGTTCTTCAGAAGAACTGGAATGATTTTAATGTGAAACTAATAAGATGTTACAGTGGTCGTCTGGAGTCATTTCATAGTTTTCATATATGTTTCCCCTCTACAGAGCCAGACAACACCTGAAAGTGGTTTTCAGAACAGTTTTACCGACGTTCTGAATCACTTTTACTGTTTGTTGTTCTTTTTAGTGCCCAACCATTTCAAAGGAATGCTAGCTTTTCCTTAGTTAAGTCACTTAACTCTAACCTGAGTCATTCAGGCATAAAATAACTCCTGACCCTAATGGATGAAACATAATTTAGCACAAAACTATTTTAAAATTGATCTTTAGGTATTTTTGAACCAGTGGTCTGTCACAAAGACACACAGTGTTCTAGCTCCGTTCAGCTTCGTTTCAAATAACTCGTTTTTGAGATAAATGACATCTTAATAGTGCCAACGGTAATATTTAATCATACTGTGCCTACCTTTGCTCTTAAAGTTTTAAAATAGCACAATGGAACCTTTAAGGACTTTTTTTACTACAATGCTAGTTGGAGCCATTCACTTACTGTGTTTTATGCTAAGCTAAAGCTAAAGGAATACAGCCGGGTCAGGAGAATGACTGGGCTGGTTAAAAATGGTTTTTTTTCACTTATCTAACTGTGGCAAATATATCAACAGACAAAATTTAGAATTTTGGGTGGAATATCCCTTTAGGTTTAATCTACCAAAAATAACAGTTTACAAAACAAAAATAATAATTTCATTATCAACAAGGTGATTCCCAAACACCTGTTATCTGAAAGCTTATCTATAGCACCTCTCAGGTCCTGAGTCTGGTTTCCTTTTATAATATTTTTCCTAAAATCATGACTTTTTAGACGTTGCCCTTAACCCAAAGGTAGTTCTTTAAAAGCTGGACACCTCTGTTTGTCCACTTTTTGCAGAATATGTTGTCATGCTCGAGTAAAACAACGAGAATAATAATTATTAAAAAGCAGCCAAAGTCCTAAAATTTGAAAGTCTAAAGTTTTAAAGACCATTTAAAACAATTACATGAAAATCTGGCTGCTTAAAATGGAAATATAAACGAGATTCAGTGGTTTAAAACATTTGTGCAGTAATGAAAATCCACTGCATACAGCTGACAGTAAAATGCTTTTTCCATTTTATCCATTAGTTAATTTTCATTTCTGTACATAACACACATAAACAAGGCAGCAGGTGTGGTTAGTTACCTGTCCGATCCGTTCCAGGCACACTCAAACTTGTCAAAGATGCAGTCGTTCTCATAAAGGGAACACAACTTGCTGCGGAGGTAATCATGTACCTGGATGAATACACACAAATGAATATAATTACATCTAACACATTGCTGCCTCTCTTTCAGGCCCTAGTGCAACACACACACACACACACAAAGCTCAGAACAGAGGACACGCTTCAGTTCATTCATGGATGTAACAGAAACCTCCCAGAAGGCAGCGCTCTACCATCAACACCAACATCCAGGAGAACTTCTTAATCTAACCCCTTTTTCCATTTCACCACATCAATTAACATCCAATCTATTTCTACCACACATTCCAAGGGAGTGATAATACAGCTTCACATGTGAACACACACACCCACACAGTCTAACAGTGGACCTGTCTGCATCAGCACTTTGTGTGTTTGGTGATGCAAGCGTTTGAAATCTACCTCTTCCTGCAGCATTAGGAACCCACCTTTCACATTCTGCATAAAGTCACCAGTCCACAAATCAATAAGCGGTCAAGCCGAGGTCACCTCATGGTTGTACACCACTTCCTGGGTCACACGTCCACCCCCCACCCCATGGATCTGTCTACACAGGATCAACAGAAGCTGAAGGTGGAATATTTCTTCAATCTACACAATGACTCTGAATTAGTGAATAGTTCTCAAGTTTCTGGAGGAATAAAAAAATAATTTACCCAAAGCAGTAGCATTTCTACCTGCAAATAGCAGTGAGAAAGAGCTCACGATTCATTTAGAATTCGTACTATTTTGTAAATATATAGGTGTGTATTGTGCATCATAACTATAAACAATGATGCCGGTAACATCTCACTAACTAGTAATCTTAAGCGTTAATATTTCCAAACCAGTAATCAGATTAAAGCCACCGTGTGTTACTATTTTTGTATTTCTGGACAATAACAAAGTTAAGGAGTTAGACTGAGTTTGTTCATAATTGCACACTCAGGACATGTTTTAGGACCAATCATAAACTAACACACATAGATTTATTTCACCCACATGATGCAATTTTTTACAAATATTTCTTTCTCTTACTCTCCCTGTTCTCCTCCCCTCTTTCATCTATCCTCACACTACCTGGCCCTCTTCTCCCTCCGTCCCCCTCATCCTCCCTCTCCATGCTGCATTGCAGATCTAGGTGTCAGCCGCTGTGTAAGGTATCCCTCCTTCCTGCTTTACTTTGAGTGGAAGCTCTGCAGCCTATAAATAGTCGCGGTGCATCTTAGCCTCCCACTCCTGGCTGCCTGATAGGCCCTCACACATCAGACACACACACGCACGCACGCACGCACGCACGCACGCACGCACGCACACACACACACACACACAGCTGGAATGATGAAGACTGACAAAAAGAGGCTGATAAACATGTCTGCTGCCCATAAATGAATAAACAGAAGCTGGTGTGGCCTCCTGTGAACACTCAGAGGTGACACAGATCACCCCCCCCCCACACACACACACACACACACACACACACACACACTTCACTACGGTACTTAGATTCATCTGAGATTATAGCACAGTCATGAACTTTAACCAAATCTGCTGATTTACCATCAACAAAAACTTTTATTTCTGAACTGAAATTAAATTAAAACTCCAGAAAAGTTTAGAGAAATTGTAATCACATGTAAGTATTGTGAGTGTGTGAAGCTCCCCTTCTGCCCATGATTCATTTCTCCAACTCTGAATATTTTCCTGGATGGCAGGATGAAGATTAGTCACCAGCAGGATGGACAAAACAAGTGAAACACGGGTCAGAACATTTACATGTAGAAACAATAATTCTACCATGAAATCTGATCTGGGACCTCATTTATAAAGCTGCTTACGCACAAAACAGAGTCTGAAAACTGCGTAAATTACTTTCCACGCAAACTTTGTGGTTTATAAAGAAAAAATTGATGGAAAAATGTGCTCAACTTTAAGCAAACTTTGGACCTGGCGTAAGTACATTTTGGAGACGGGAAACCTGACAGCGCAGCCGGTGAGACGGTAAAATGTTTAATTTACGACACATCAGATTTCTAGACTATCACACATACACACACCTGCATGCCCGCACGCACAGTCAGCCCCCATCTCTGACCTAAGAATACAAATTTAGTTATTAAGACGTTATGTTCATATGTCTTCAAATAACTTATTGGTGCATTAGTTGTGTGACGCACGACAGCATGTATACTGTTAATCAGACTATAAATCAAAACTCCACGCCACAGCCAACCGGTGCAGCGCTGAACAATATTTCCTGCCTAAAGCCCTTTTGGGTTCAATCAAATGTTTTCCTTAAATGTTTCCTGCAGTCCCAGTGGTCATGGATGCAAAAACCTTCGGTGGTCGGTGAGACCATGGAGCAAGACTTCCGTACGGCTTCGAGGAGATTCTGGTCCACCATCTGGTGCCTCAGGAGGGGATAGCAGTGCACTACCAACACTGTTGATAGTGGGGACGGTGTGCTGCTGACCTCAACTTGGGACGTTGTGGCTCGGTAGGCAGAGTACTTTGAAGACCTCCTCAATCACATCTTCCAGTGAGGAAGCAGAGTCTGGGAACTTTGGATTGGGCCCTCTAATCTCTGGTGCTAAAGTCACTGAGGTGGTCAAGATGCTCCTCGGTGTCAAGACCCCAGATGTGAATGAGCTCCACTCAGAGTTCCTTAAGGCTCTGGATGTTGTAGGGCAGGGGTCCCCAATCCTGGTCCTCAAGGGCCGGTATCCAGCAGGTTTTAGTTGTAACTCTGCTTCAACACACCTGATTTCAATTAGCAATTGATTAGCAGGCTTCAGCAGAGCTTGATGAGCTGCTGCACAGGTGATTCAACCACTGAATCAAGTGTGTTTGAGCAGAGAAACCACAAAACCTGCTGGATAGCGGCCCTCCAGGACCAGGATTGGGGACCCCTGTTGTAGGGCGTTGTTGGCTGACGCGGATCTGCAATATTATTTGGACATCGGGGGCAGTTCCACTGAATTGGCAGACTGGGGTGACCGGGGAAAAGCTCTCGATTTACCAGTCGATCTACATTCCAACCATCATCTATGTCAGGGGTGCCAAATCCTGGTCCTGGAGGGCTGGTATCCAGCACATTTTAGTGGTTTCCCTGCTCCAAAACACCTAATTCAGTAGTTAAATCACCTGTGCAGCAGCTCATCAGGCTCTGCAGAAGCCTGTTAATCACCTGCTGATTGAAATCAGGTGTGTTGAAGCAGGGTTAAAACTAACACATGCTGGAGACACATGTTGGGCACACCTGATCTACGTCAAGGTCAAATTTATTTGTATAGCATGTTTATACAGCTGTTGCTGACCAAAGTGCTTCACAGCATTAAAAAACAGATCACAATAAAACAAATAAAAAATGTATAAAACAATGCGACTAAATTCAAAAATAAAACACATTTAAAATAGGTGAGACAAAATGACACAAATCAAAGCTAAAAGAGGTAGAAAATACCTCATTTGTTACAAATTAAAAGCCAGCTCATAAAAATGAGTCTTTAACAAAGTTTTAAAATGACTCAGAGTCTGAGCAGCCCTCATATTTGCAGGGAGTCTATTCCACATTCTGGGGCCTGCCACAGAAAAAGCCCATCACCACAGGACTTCAGCTTAGTCCTAGGAACCACCAGAAGATTCTGAGTAGCAGATCTCAAGGCTCTTGGAGGGGCATGAACTTGTAAAAGCTCAGATAAATAAGAAGGGGCAGAACCATTCAGCAACTTAAAAACAAACAACAGAAGTTTAAACTTGACCCTATAAAATACAGGAAGCCAGTGCAAGGAGTCCAGCACTGGAGTGATGTGCTCCCTACGTCCTGTGTGTGTTAATAAGCGAGCAGCCGCATTCTGGACCAACTGAAGCTGGTGAATGGACGACTGCTCAAGGCCACAGTACAAGGAGTTGCAGTAATCCAGTCTACAGGAAAGGAAAAGGTGGATCACCTGTTCAAACATATTTGGAGGGAGATAAGGCTTCACCTTAGCGAGTTGTCTCAGATGGAAGAAACAGGACTGAACCACTGCACTGACTTGCCTTGTTAATTTAAAAGAGCCATCAATAAACACACCCGGGTTTTTAACATGGGGTTTACAGTAAGGTGCCAAAGAACCCATGAGGCGAGAAACAGCCTCTGGAGATCCTGAGCAGCCAAAAACCACAATTTCAGTTTTGTCATCATTCAATTTCAAGAAGTTCAGGGCCATCCACTGCTTAACATCATTCAAGCAATAGAAAATGAATGAATAGAAAAGCAATAGAAAATGAATGAATAGAAAATGGATGGATGGATGGATGGATGGATGGATGGATGGATGGATGGATGGATGGATGGATGGATGGATGGATGGATGGATGGATGGATGGATGGATGGATGGATGGATGGATTAAATGTTTCCTTCAGATCTGGAATATTTCAGTGATCACTGCACACCATAATGCAGCTGTTATGGATGATAATAATGATTACTGTCATCTTCCTCTTTGCCTCCATCTGACCACTTTTTTTGTTTTTTTCTCTTTCTTATTTTTTATGTCTGCCATGATCGCTCCGCGACTCAACACCTCACCTCTGTGACAGTGCAGTGCCGCTTGAAGGGAATAAAACATTTTTCCGTGCCTTTGTCACATCCCAGAGCCTCGATTTCCATCTCGGTTGTCTTGGTTACACATGAAATGCCACAGATCAGCAGATTTATGCATGTGCAGAATATTCATAGCGTAGTTTGCATTGTCCACTTATGGCAGAAAGTGGGTGTGTAGGAGGCGGGACGTGACCCAGAAACACCTGAGCTCATTTCTAGGACAGGTGTGATTTATAAAGCAGGAAATATGTGCAACTGTGAGTAAGCAGTGTAGCAATGTAGTTTGCGCAAGTTTATTTTGTATATTTTTTTTGCTGAGCTTAAGGCCTTGTCCACACGTAGCGGGGTTTTTTTAAAAACGAATATCCGCCCTCCCAAAAAACAGCGTCCACACCACCTCGTTTTTGGAAAAAACTCCATCCACACGTAACCGCATAAGTGCATTGTTAAGCACATTCATAGGCATGTCAGACCAGGTCGCACATGGGCCGTCAGCATTTTTGTTGCAGACCGTGACATTACTAATAATTGTGCCCACATTTTCAAAGTTTACGCAAATTTCTCTTAACACCGGTAATTTTTGCATCTTTACTGTTCCCCTGCTTAATACAGGCCCCCTGTGCCGTCCCTGATAGCGCAACAGCCGCAGACTCACTGGTGCGCCTGCAGCCTCTCAGAGTTCCCTGCATTGAAAATGCTGCAAAGAATAATTTCATTTTCTGTTATTCATCAGCATTGTGAAACCTAAAACTCCGATTATTTCTGTCCACACGGAGACGCTGAAAACGGAGAAAACGCAAATCTTCACTTTGGCCGGAGTTTTTAAAAAGATACGTTTTCGTTGCGGAGATCTGCGTTTCCGTGTGGATGACAGGCCGAATCATAGAAAAAAAACTTCGTTTTGGGAGATACCCGGCTACGTGTGGACAGGGCCTAAGTAGGGTTTTAGCAATGATTCAATGCAAAGTTTTATAAATAAGGGCCTTGGTCCTAAAGTTTTGAAACTTGTCTTAAAGGGGTCATCACCTATAATACCGTGGATATCTACATCCTATTGTAGTCTTTTAGACCATTAAAATAAATTGTATTGGAAAAAGAAATTAAAAATGTGATTTTTTAATCCTTTATTGTGAATGGCATATTTTCTCGCGAGATCACACGCGATATTTCGGCTGTCTCGGATGCGCGCAGGACCGAGGAGCGTGTTGATTGGTGGAAGGAAGCAGGCCGCAGCTTCAGCGTCTCGCTCCAAAACAACAAAAGTTATAACTGAACTCGACCTGGCAGTGACCTACGGGATCTAACCGTGTATTTACGAGTCCGAGACTCGCCTCGTGCGTAATGGCATCCTCGCTTGTTGTTGAGTTGGGACAAAGCAAGCTAACAGCCAGGCATCGGCGCTTATGCTGTTGTGAAGATGGAATACACAAACCGATCGGAGTTTTGTCTCCCGTAACACGGATTATAACACGAGTCGTCAACGGTAAGACATCATTTATGCGTTTCACGTTATGAAATGAGCTTTGTTGTGCTTGTTTGTTCGCTGCTGGTTCATATTTGTTTATATACGACCTTTGTGTCGGCATACGGCCAGAACTCAAGTTCTCGTTTTGGAATGCACGTGCTCGTGGGGTGCATGTGAGCTGGTTGAAGAAGGCAAGATTAAACAAACGCTTCAATGTTAAATATCGGCTTCTCAGCCAGTGAAAAATCATTAGGAAGCCATTATAGACATTTTTTCAAGAGGAAAAGTGAAAATTTCAGGTGATGACTCCTTTAAACATTTTTAAACACAGAACTAAATGTTTCTCGACATTTTCCAAAGAGACTGAAAGAACAATGCCAGCTCCTTTGTTTAGAGTCCAGAAAACAGAGATTACCCACTGTGACTGTTATACTGACGATTAGCATGATACACTGTATATAACCTGTGGATGTTGTGCTGACCTGTTTTTCACTGACTGACATTCATGTGTGGAAACAAGAAACTGGTTTCAGAAGTTTCTTCAAATTTGACAACGATCTGAACTTACAAAACACATGTCTAATGTTTTATCTCCTCAAAGTCTAAGAAACCAGAACTGTGGAGCAACAGTGGTGTGAGGATCACAGAAAACATGGCTGACAACATGATTACTGTAACCTGAAATGAACCCTGACCTCTAGAAATGAACCCAAACCAAGTTAGATTTTTACAACCAAACACTTCATCCCTAAATTCCTAAAGACAGACTCTAATTCTGTACTACCACATTATTATTGTTCAGGTGTTTCTTCTTATATCCAGCCCCGTCCTCCTTGTTTGTCATGCATGGTCAATCACACACCTGGTATGTCTCCAGGGGCTTGCTCTCCATGTTGAGGTCCCAGACTTTGGCTGTCAGGTAGTCTCTGGTGAGCAGGTAGCGACCGCTGTGGCTGAACTTCACGTCTGACACAGAAGAGATAATTTCAGAGAAAAAGGAGCGGGCGCTGGGGTCCTCCGGCTCCTCAAACACTGCAGCAGTTAGGAGAGATAAAGGAAAAGAAGGATGAGTTAAGCCTGATGCCAAGACGAATTATCTCTAAAACATCGAGATAAAGAGGAGCCAAGGCGGTCTTAAAAATGAGTTCAGTTTTATGCAGATGTGATTCTGTCTGAAAAATCCTGTTTATAAACACCAGAAAAAATCGAGTTTATGTTAATTAAAATCCTTCTAAAATATGGACTCTGACAGGAAAAATGAGCGCCGCTGCTTCATGTTGAGCACAGCTTGTGCGGGAACACTGCACCAGTGACTCATGGTCAGAGCAGTAAATCAAATGGAAAACATTTCAGCAGGAAGAATAAGAGGCTGGAAAAGAAAAGAGGAGACCTTGGATGTGATCAGAACATGTGCGTGACAAAAAAATTATTGATTTAATGAAACTAAAGACCTGTGGCAAAAACAAGGTTTAAAGTTTTAACTAGTAAAAAGAAATACGGCATATTGTGCACTTACAATAAAAAATTCTTTCGTTTTCTGATTTTGAGAGCTGGTAAAATAACTACTGGAGTTTTTTTTTTTTTTTTACTTAGGTCAGTAAACACACGAGACACTCAGAGCTAAAAAAGGAAAATAAAAACAGTGGGTACGGAAAGTATTCAGACCCCCGTCAATTTTTCACTCTGTTATATAGCAGCCGTTTAATAAAATCAATTAAATTAATTTTTCTCCTCATTAATGTACACACAGCACCTTATATTGACAGAAAAATGCCGAATTTTAGAAATGTATGCAGATTTATTAAAAAAGACAAACTGAAACATCACATGGTCCTAAGTATTCAGGCCCTTTGCTCAGTATTTAGTAGAAGCACCCTTTTGAGCTAATACAGCCATGAGTCTTCTTGGTAAAGATGCAACAAGTTTCTTACACCTGGATCTGGGGATCCTCTGCCATTCCTCCTTGCAGATCCTCTCCAGTTCTGTCAGGTTGGATGGTGGACATTGGTGGACGGCCATTTTTAGGTCTCTCCACAGATGCTCAATTGGGTCTAAGTCAGGGCTCTGGCTGGGCCATTCAAGAACAGTCACAAAGTTGCCGTGAAGCCACTCCTTCGTTATTTTAGCTGTGTGCTTAGGGTCATTGTAATGTTGGAAGGTAAACCTTCGGCCCAGTCTGAGGTCCTGAGCGCTCTGGAGAAGGTTCTTGTCCAGGATATCCCTGTACTTGGCCGCATTCATTGTTCCCTCGATAGCAACCAGTCGTCCTGCAGCTGAAAAACACCCCCACATTATGATGCTGCCACCGCCATGCTTCACTGTGAGGACTGTATTGGACAAGTGATGAGCAGTGCCTGGTTTTCTCCACACATACCGCTTAGAATTGAGGCCAAAAAGTTCTATATTGGTCTCATCAGACCAGAGAATCTTATTTCTCACCATCTCAGGGTCATTCAGGTGTATTTTAGCAAACTCCAGGCGGGCTTTCACGTGTCTTGCACTGAGGAGAGGCTTCCAACGGGCCACTCTGCCATAAAGCCCTGACTGGTGGAGGGCTGCAAGTGATGGTTGTCTTTCTACAACTTTCTCCATCTCCTGACTGCATCTCTGGAGCTCAGCCACAGTGATCTTTGGGTTCTTCTTTACCTCTCTCCCCCAGTAGCTCAGCTTGGCCAGACGGCCTGCTCTAGGAAGGGTTTTGGCCGTCCCAAATGTCTTCCATGTAAGGACTATGGAGGCCACTGTGCTCTTATGAACCTTAAGTGCAGCAGAGATGTTTTTATAACCTTGGCCAGATCTGTGCCTTGCCACAAATCTGTCTCTGAGATCTTCAGCCAGTTCCTTTGACCTCATGATTCTCATTTGCTCTGACATGCATTGTGAGCTGTAAGGTCTTCTATAGGCAGGTGTGTGGCTTTCCTAATCAAGTCCAATCAGTAGAATCAAACACAGCTGGACTCCAATGAAGGTGTAGGACCATCTCAAGGATGATCAGAAGAAATAGAAACACCTGAGTCTGAATACTTAGGACCATGTGATATTTCAGTTTGTCTTCTTTTATAAATCTGCATACATTTCTAAAATTCTGTGTTTTTCTGTCTGGGGTGCTGTGTGTACATTAATGAGGAAATAATTAATTTAATTGATTTTACTAAACGGCTGCAATAACAAAGAGTGAAAAATTGACGGGGATCTGAATACTTTCCGTACCCACTATTAATAAATAAATAAATAAATAAATAAATAAATAAATAAAAAACAGCAAACATCTTGAGCAGGTTGCCTCTAATTCATTTTCCTAAAGTAAGTAAAGATACTGATATAGCTTTAAGCTAAACGCTAACAAGCTTATGTTTATGGTTCATATAACACGTTAGCAAAAAACTGTAAAACACAAAAAACACAGGGAGCTAATTCACCAAACAGAAAGATTTTCAGCTGATCCTGCTTATTTGATTGAAAGATTAATAAAACGAGCAACAGATGGATTAGCATAAAACGTCTTATAAGAGGTGTGGGATGGCTCAGCCTGGAGGCCAAACCTAAAACTGAAGAATTCAGTAGTAAAAATGAGTCAGATTTCAGGCCAAATGAAACTCTGAAGGATGACTAAAGAAACCACCTTTAAAGGCTCAGACACGTGTTGAATATTTCAGTCTTCAAAAATGTCTAAACAGGGGAAATAACAGGAAATGTGCAACTACCTTACAGGGTCAAAATAAAAAAGTAAAAAAAAAAATCACAGGACTGGCTTTAAAATCATACCTGAAAAACAGAAGAAAACACATTTCTCTCTCTGCTGAATAGCACGTGGGTTTTAAAGCTACAGTTATAAAAGGATGTGACAACTTTTCCGTCTCAGCGGGTTAACTCACATTTGGAGTGCTTGTCGCACAGCGCTGCTTCTCTCATGTCACAGAGGCGCAGGGTGCCTTTGCTGCTGCTGTAGACGAACAGGTTACAGTGGTGGGGGTGAAACTCAGCCGCTGTGATCACCTCTGTCAGGTCCTCCATGTTGACTGGTTTGATATCAACAATGTCTGATAGAAGGAGGCGTCGCTCAGGAAAACAGAACAGAACCGGCTCCTCGAGCCTAATATTCCATGATCCACCTGAATCTAATCATCTATTTATGCATCCGTGTTGTAAGGGGGTAAAAACAAATTTAACAATGAAACGGTAACGCCTACAGAAGTCCACATATAACTCAAGCATAAGTGTGAGAAAACACAGCCAGCACACTGTGAATTATTCACAGCAGAATATAGCAAACCAATAAAAACATGGCTTTGGGGGATTGTTTGAAGAAAAGTAAATCTATATTCAGATGTACAGTTATATTATAAACCGTCTGGTTTGGGGATGTGACTGTTTGGGCCCCAACGTGGATTAGAGCTCAGAGAGGAGCTGAAATATTTATGCAGGCTCTGAATTATTCATTAGGATATAGTTTGACTCCTTAAGACCCGTATTCCCCTCCCCCAGTGATGTGTGTGCTTTATGTACAACAAAGTGTGATTTAGTGTAGGAGTTGTGTGTGTTGATATGAGTGTGTGTGGGCAGGGTTTAATACTGAGCACGTGTAAGCACATAGGTGTGAACATATGCATGTTCTTTTGTTTTCCTCCTCCTCCTCCGTCTCTGTTTAAGTGATGACTGCGCTGGAGGATACTGAAGCTACGGTCGGTGATGTCCAGATGCCAGAGGTTGATCCTCAGGTCGTCGGCTGACATGTAGGTCTCGTAGTCGGAGTTGACTGAGATGGAGTTGATGTGATACGTGTGGGCGTTGGCAAACACTCGCCGAGGGCTCACCTCTACCATCAGGTCCATGGGCTTCAAGACGGGCACCTGGAAGGTAGACGGTGGGGGGTAAAGTCACTTCTATCTGCTTAGAAAAAAATGTTAAGATACAGCACTTTTATTATTAATAAAAATGTTTTATATCTCAATTAATATTTAACATTTCTGTTCATTTAACATCAATAATGAATAAAAAAGCGCAAAAACACGCTCTTTTAATAAGATAAAGAGGCATTTCTGTGCTTATAGCTTAATCCTTATGTTTAAAATAAAATCATGCTGGGACGTGTTTACTTTTTGTTCTGGTATTAAGATTCAAACACCAAGTTTGAACCCGCTCCCAGACGTCTACAAAGACAGACGTCTGCACACACAGACCCACAGGAGCAGACTGTGAGTCACTGACCGCTGAGACTTACCTCCTAATAGAGACGCTGATCCTTTAACCAGTCTGGATCCAGTGCAGACGTTTTGCTGCTCACAGTCGGGGATTTCACCACCCCCATTAACTCGCACATATTCATGTGTGTACCTTGTGCCAGTGACCCATTTTTAACATGCAAGCACAGCTGCATTCACTGACCCAGTTTCATTCCCCAAACAGTCATTCACTGAAAACACAGACAGGCGGGCAGATACCTGCAGAGAGGTGACTGTGGACAAGTCCTTGATGCGACCTTCCTCATCCTTCAGGTTGTATCCTTCTGGCCGTTTGTCTCTTTCACTCACCTTCCACAACTTGACGGTTTTATCTGGGAAACATACAGGATCATTACAGGTGTATGATGCTGGGAACGTCCCAAAAATCTGATTTTGCTGTAGTTTGTGAATTTTTTGGCAGAGGATGTATAAAGGCAAACCAAAGGCAGTAGTCAGTTTAAAGTACACACACACACACACACGCACGCACACACACACACACACACACACACACACACACACACACACACACACACACACACACACACACACACACACACACACACACACACACACACACACACACACACACACACACACACACACACACACACACACACACACACACACATTATCTATCAGCAGAAATGAAGCTTTCACATTAAAAAGCCTCAGATGCTGCAGCTTCCTGCATCAGTTGTGAGAAATTATCGTCTGACTATCAAATTACAAAAAGAGGCAAGTGTTTAGCTTTCCCCGAACTATAACTGGAATTATTTTTTCCTAAATGCATCTTATGCATCCTTTTTAATAGTTTTAAAAATAATTTTACGGTCCAAGATAAATCAGTTTAATTTTCCTGCAAAAATGAGGAACTGTAGACTTAAAGACTATAAGTTCTACTGAAATGGTTAGACTCCGCTCCAAGAATTCCAGTCTTCTCTAAATTATGTGGACAAAAGTGATGCGTGTCAAGGATACAGCGACTACAGAACATGTTTAAATAGTTTATCAAGATAAAAGTTCATCAGGAAAACCCAAATAATACTGATTTTTTTTTTTACCAAATAGTGTTCTATAGTTGGCTTACAGAGTATCAGAGGTTTGTATTATAGCAAAAAATAGTTTCTAGTCAGAAATGTATCAGGAGAAACCTGATAAGTGAGCTATAAATGTCTCAAAAGACTAAATATGAACGCATATTTTTTTAGACCAAACCCCCAAAAGTGTGTTTCAGCATTTAAAACAAGCTCCAGTAGAGATGAAAGAACAGACGAGTCAATCTCAGACTTGACAAACCGATTTTTCTTTTGTGTTGGAACTTCTGACAGAAAGCGTCTCAGCAGCATCAACACACAACTGCTGAAGCAGCTCCTCCATTTTTCATCCCCTCAGCTATAAATAATATAGTACTTAAAGAAATCAATAACGGGGCTCTCAGGGTGCATCTATACATCTTCCAGTATAGCCATAAACTCACAAGGTGAACAATAAATTCTGAGCTCTCTGCAAAGCTACACAAACCTTCATGCTAATGCACTTCAGATCTGAGAAAACTAAAATGTGACTCTTTACTAAAAAGATAAGGTCCAATCTGAATCAGAGCAAAATAAAAAAAATGTTGAGCCTTTGATTGATAACATCCTAAATGATTATTTTAATCTAGCTAATGGTAGTTTTATTTACCATTACCTATAGAAGATTAGGATATTTTCTAATTGTTTTCTTATCAGTTTAACTCTCCGTTTGAGCTTTTTGCAGGTCTCTGTAAATGTGTCCCACTCAGTGACCTTTTCAAAATGCTCAGTCACGTTTCAGTAAAAGACTCCGGCTGCCTTCAGACGGGAGGGTAAAGGTGGGAGAGAGTCTCTGTTCTCACCGTTGGTGGAGAGGAGAAAGTGTGCGGCGTTCTGCTGAGGCAGCCACCGAATCTTATTGATCTTCTCCTCAATCTCCAAACTCTTAAGGTAGTCGAATTCGGGCTCATGGCTCTGAAAGGTGCTGTACACGTTGTACTCTCCCTGGGAAAATGGCTCAGTTTTGCTCTGTGGGAAAGAAAACGTGAACAACTCTGGAACTGTTTCAGTCGTTTATGATGTGAAGAAGCATGATTTCGGACAATCGGCTATTTATCAGATAATCTACAGCAATCTGAGGCTGGGGGGAACCTAGCAGCACTCATCATCGATCTCACAGATCTGTAAACATCTTACATATTTGAGCGGACTGTCAGCGTGTTTGTTCCTACCTCAGGTTCCCTCTGAAAGATGACCACACGGCCCCCTTTGTCCCCTGTGGCCAGGAGCTCTCCGGTGTGGTTGAACTCTACAGTGGAGATGATGTCAGCTGGAAACAGCAAGACACAACAGATCGGGGAGAAAAGAGGAGGAAGAAAGAAGAGTGAGGGGAGAAATGGATGGGAAAGAGAGAGAAAATGTAGACATTAGACATCTGATCATTTTACATGAAGGCGTCATTTATCTGAACCTAAATGATCTAAACGGCCAGCAGACGAACATGTCAGTCAGGATGGAAATTAATGTAAAAATAAAAAATAAACTAATGAAAAGAAAACATGCAGCTGTGAACGAACATTTAAAACAAACCTGAGGAAATCACACGCACGCACACATACACACACACACGTCCTCCACCATCTCTGTATGTTTGCAGCAGCCTGTCTGAATTAGTGTTTATGTTCTGTTTACTTTTGATTCAGATGATTTGTTTACAACATTCCCATCAGCAGCTCTGTGTCACCACATATTATCACTCTCTGTGTCACAACACTGTAATTTAGCACATGATTAGCCACTTAGTGTTTATTTTAATGACTTGCTGCTTTCAGTGGAACTTCCCACATCACCTAGTAAACTGAAATGAAAAGATCTGAGGCTGATGAGGGGCATGAAAGTATGACACCGCCCTTTTCTCCACTCATCCTGTCGTCTCCATCACCCTTTGTGTAGCAGGTTTAAAGTTTAGAAATGAATTTGGGGAGGAGTCTATCAAACTGACTGCAGAGGCTGAATAATCTCGCACATAATGCGACGAGGTGATGATTTTGAAAAACTTCCTTCAGTAAGTATGTCTGATGTTTTTGTGTTTTGTGCAGGTTTGTGTTGAAATGATGTCTCCTCTCTAATCCATCAGAACATGCTCACCTCAGCTGTGAAGTTTCAGATCTGTGATCTCCTCACTTGTAAATACAAAGACAGCGTTAAGCAGAGAGAATGATGCTGATTGCCATGGTGACGGCTGGGCAACCAATGGATGTGCAGATCAACACATCTTCTTTGTGTTTTTAATGTTATATGCTGCTGGAGTCTTAAGACCATGTTTTAATTCATAATTCTTGCTGCAGATCTCTCTCTCTCTGTGTGTGTGTGTGTGTGTGTGTGTGTGTGTGTGTGTGTGTGTGTGTGTGTGTGTGTGTGTGTGCATGGGGGGGGGGACGTGGCTTCAGAATTAGTCACACTATCATCGTAACTAACTTTTCCAAGCTTATTCTCTAAATCACAGATCTTTACTGAGAATATTGTGTCCAACTGACAATGCCGAAGTGCTGCTGCATTTTATTTATTTTATTTATTTATTTATTTATTCTTTATTTAACCAGGAAGGTCCCATTGAGATTAAAAACCTCATTTTCAAGGGAGTCCTGGCCAAGAGGCAGCAAAAGGTAGCAGCATTGATTTTTGGTTCAGACTGTCATGGATGCTTTTAACTGCTTTGTCTTTGTGGCGGCGACAGTAAAAGCATAAAACTATTTCAATGAAATAAAATCAAACCTAATGGAGAAAAATGCTGACTGTACTGAAGATAATCCAGCTTGCATTAGATTTCTCTGAATCTTCATGTCTCAGAATTAGCCCAAATAAATCAGCACTTAAACTGTACCCAGTGTGCAGTTTTTAGCATCCATCTCTAACAGTCGAGTGAGGGTGAGGGTTAGGAGACCACCACTGAATATTCATCCCAGCCATCTTGAAGCTTTGTGGAAAAGCTCGTCTCCACAAATGTTTCCTGTCATTTATGCAATAGTGGTTCTCACCAGAGAATTTTAATGTAAACACTCGTTATTGATTTAGCTTAAGAGTCCTGACGTTCTGCTGGGAAAGGTTAAATACGGTCCTGTAAACACAAAAACATATTTGAATAATATATTTTAATGTTTTAGTTTTTCTAATTTAAAACTGTCAGTGTCTGCGAGGTTTCTGTATTTGAGTTCATTTTTAAAATAATGATAAAATATTCTCATCACTTGTTTCCTTATGAACAAATAACACCTGTACAGATGTTTCAGCTGTACCCATCTTTAAATGAAATCTGCTGGTTCTGGATAGACAAGAAGATGACCTCACTGCTTTTGCAATAAAAATAGAGTCTAGGGAGTATTTATTGAGCGCTGAAGCTGTGTCTATTTTGCCTTGGCCTTGGAAGAGATTTTATGATGGGTGGAGGCAGGGACTTGTCTTTAATCTCACCACCAACACAACCTTACTCACCCTGGTCCTCACACACTTTAACTGCTTGCATTCTCTTGATTTTCATATTTTTTCTTTACTGTTGTTATTACAACGTTGTTTTTCCCTCCCCATGAGGCTCATTTCATCCTCCCCATTTTGTCCTTTTTTGCCCCATTTCACTCACTCATTCTTTTTTATTATTCCCCTCTCCATCCCTCCCCCACGGTCCTCTGCTGCCCGGCTGTAAGCAGGCGTGTACACGTACCATAGTGGTGGTGATGCTGACGGTGGAAGAATGGGAGTGATGGGAAAGGAAGGTGGAGGTGGTAGAGAGACGGGGGGGGGGTCTTCTGGTGAGTGGGGGTTACCACGGTAACAAAGTGAGCCAACCAGTGGCTGTGGTACTCATAACGATTCACCGTATATGGAAGCGTGATGAAGGAGGAAGTAAGATTCATCAATTCAATTCTCACAGGAAGAGGCAGCCTGGTAAAATAATTACACTGCTGCAGCGTTGTCCACTTCCCAAAATATCGACTAAATTATCACCAAGGGAGGGAGGGAATGTCCCCAGCTAATCAGAGCACGCACACGCACACACACACACACACACGTCAGACCATGCACATTAAAAAATATGTAGGTGTCGGCATCAGGTAGCATAGGAACAGATAGCAGTACACAGCAAAACTATCTCTCTCTCTTTGTGTGTGTGTGTGTGTGTGTGTGTGTGTGTGTGTGTGTGTGTGTGTGTGTGTGTGTGTGTAAGCATGGGAGTCAACTGTGCCTCCAGTCAAGTCACAAAGAGCTCAGATAAGCAAAACCACAGCAGCAGCAGCACAATGTAGCTGAATAAAATATGGAGCACACTCTCTCCAGCCTCATCCTGTCTGCTCTCACCCTCCACCCTCCTCATCTTTGTATTTCTCTGTTTGCCTCTCCTACACACACACACACACACACACACACACACACCCATCTGTCCCTTTTGATCTCAGAATTACAAGAAAACTGCAGAGAAATTAAGAATACAAAAGACCACAGCAAAAACAAAAGCTGTGGCTCTACTCCATGGGGGTTTATGTGCATGAATCTGTAATGTGCACGAGTGTGTAAACTCTCAGGTTATCGCACGGAGTCACTATCAGGTGGTGTAGATGTTTGAGTGGTAGAAGAACGCTAGCTGTGTCTGTCTCCAGCAAACAGCCTTTTAGCATCGACAGGATGGTCTGAATCATTGTCACAGTGCAGAAGCTGAAGGAACACACTGTGACTAAAAGTGTGTGACCCCCCCCCCCACACGCACACGCACACACACACACACTTCATATCACATTGCATGAATGAGCCTAGTCACACAGAAAAACAAACGAATATGTACTTAAATGCACAGTCAAGTGTTTAAAACAGCAACTCAGTAACAATCAATTTAAAAACCGGCCTCGTTAATTAATTCATCTAATAAAATATAATAGCAAATTAAATAGCAGGCTATTGATAAGACAAGATATTTAGGAACAAAAACTACCTATTATTTATTTGTGGTTCATCTATGGTCCATGCAGTAAACAGCAAAGAGAACAAAGGAAATGTGTGAAATAAAAAAGCAATGCTAGAGTGTTTTATCAGCTTCTTCACATCTTTTCACAATCAATTTGTGCCAGAAAAACAGAAATGTTTAGTCTAGACATTCATGTTTCTGATATCTGCTAAAGAATCAGATCACAGAACATGTGTGCGCTAAAACTGACACGCAACAAACATTAGATTTTCTCTGATTTCTAAAAGATAGAAAAGTACAATCTTTGATTGATTAATTGCTTTTTAGAGTTCAATTGGAGCAAAGTGAATACTGAACCACTGAGTTTCAGCTGAATTTCTTTAATTTAATATGTTTTAAACAAATACAAATTTCAAATCAGTGAGATTATTTAATAACTTTACCTTTAGCTGATATTATAATGTTGCACAATAATAGAAGAGCAAAGGAGGTTTGTGAGAAGCAGCAGTAAAGATGCAGAGAGGGGGAAACCCTTTTTTCTGGGGTTTCTATAGAGACAGAAGAGGGAGCAGACGCTCCAATTATAGAAATCTTAGTTCTGGGTAAACACGGACCATTAAAGCAGAGCCAAAAACACACACTTCTCAAAAGCGAGGACAAGACTCCTCTCAGCAGGAGACGTGCGTGCACGTGTGTTTAGAACTGCGTGCTGTGGCTCAGGCACCCCACGTTTGCTGTGTGCATGTGCACAAATGTGCGTGCACACTTACCCTGTGGAGAAATAAACAGGATGGAGGGAGGGAAGGAGGGAAGGAGACTGCCGCAGGGAGATGTTAAATTGATCCCTGTCCTGCAGTTTTGGTGTTATTTTTTTTCAAAATGGTGCTTGTGTTTGTGTTAGAGGTGCACGTGTGTGCAGAGGAGTGATTTCAGCGTAGCACAGCAGGGAAGCTGCCATTTCTCCAAACACACATCAGCACAATGGAGCAGAGCGGGCGTGAGCCTAATGGTTATAGGCTCCAACAATTAGAATGCTAAACCCAAGCACGCTTCAGCGAGGCAGGAACACACCTGTAATCCAGTCGCTTCACTCCTAAGAACATCGTGTGAATAAAGACATCACCGAGCTGCATTTATCTGAATGTTTTCACCTGATTTATAACATCTAACAACAAACAGACGCAACGCTCAGCTAGGTTATTCCCTATCTTATCCAGCGATACTGAAAACTGTGACTGTTGACGCCTCATGAATACAGAAGAGTTAAAAAAAAAAGATTAGCTCCCCTTCATGTTCCCTTTCTCCTCTCAGTATGGAGCAGGCAGATCAGTACATGTTGTCCAACGGCAGTTATAGACTCATGGATATTTGGTTTAAGCATAAAATGCATGTCTTCATTTTTGTTGGTTTTCAAATGCAACACCACTTTAAAAATCTACAAAAAAGTCCTAAATAGTATAAAATGAATTGCTGTTTGATGTGTTCACTGTCTCTTAAAGAGCTGTGTGTAGGGATATAAACACACCTGTGTGTGTTTTTATATCTTAGACAGACGTAAAGTAAGAACAATACTAAGACAGAGGTGGTATGTCATATGGCTGAACTATTTTTTTTAAATACACACACACACACACACACACACACACACACAAAATCAGCCAGACTGAAACAAAAATAAACATCAAACAGATGAGGCAGGCAGACAAAGGGGTGTATAAGATATTTATAACAATCAGACTCACGAGAATTATTCAGTCTCAAACTACTCCTACACACAATCTTTTTGACTTTCCAAACACACACACACACACACACACACGCTGTCATATCTCAGTCTGGGGTCATGTGTGATACTGATATGACCTTTGGGAGAGAAGAGGATAGAGCACACACCTTCAGTGTAAGAGGCAAACGGCTCAGGCTCCAGAGAAAGGGTAGTGATGTCGGAGCACAGGACCTGGATGGGGCTCAACATCCTGGGGGAGGACTCCAGGGTGGAGAGGGGTGGACAGGATGGGCGGAGCTCTTCAGGCTATAGCCAGGAGCAGCCCTGTAAGAGGAGCAACGATGGACGGGAGGGGAAGGGGGGGAGCGGGGCAACAGGGAGGCAGAGGGTGAGGGAGAAGGATGGACCGAGGCAGGGGGAGGGACTGAGTTACTACATCACCACATTCGGTCATGAGTACTCACCAAAAACAATAATCTGCCGGGAGTGTATTCATGATCACATCATATTTATGAAACATGAAATATTCACAGGTGGGGTGTGACAGGAAGGTTAGCACATCCAGGAAGATGAAGAGAAACAGAGAGGACATGGAGAAGCTTTCTGTCTTGTTTGGTCTCAGTGATGTGATTTTTTATTTTCAGGTGATGACTGTCCACTATAATGTTTACGTTAGTCAATCATTAGTCATTTTCCTCTGTGACTAATCGTTTCTCACTCATTTCTGATTAGCTTTAACCAAAGGGAAACCTGATTACTGTTTTATCTGGTACACCTAACCAGAACATTATGAACACACATGTCAAACTGGATACTTTCCCACTTTGCTTTCTATGTTATCATCTCATCAATCTATATGCACACTGACTGAAACTAAATCTAATTCCATGCCTACTCCTTAGCTCTACCCCTACATGTTACCACTGAGGACTTGGGGGTGCCCCAGTGCTTTTAGTGAATCCAAAGGGGTAGGGTTATCTGGCCCTTTAAACCATGATCTGTCAGCAGCACCGTTCTACCAAAGTGGCATGAGCTAGGCTAGCAAAGAAACTCACAGGTGTAACATTTTTTTTATTTACAACTAGAATGTGCTCTTTGAGCCTCTATATAGTGTTTGAAACTATGTTGGGCTTCACAATGGCCCAGGAGCCCTGAAAAAGGATCAAACACAACCCCATAATAAAGCCCTGGAATGGAAAGACCCCGCGCCCACTTGGCCAGGACATGAATATTAAATTAGCTGTGTGCTAACTAGCCGGTTTACCCTGATGGCTCTACGATGCTGCCTGAAGCTAGAAATTCTGTGTACAGCTGTGTGCAGTATCCAGACAACTCAATAGGCAAGCCATAGATCTATATGGAATTCAGTCTGGATATTCCCAGTACATCCTGGAACGTTACACTGTGCTCCAACATTCTTCTTTGTTGTTTTCCTCTCTTCCGACAAATACGGTAACCTTAGCAGTAGCTTGTGCTACATTATCAGTAGCTTGTGTTAGTGTTAGCAGTAGCTCAGCCTAGCGTTAGCAGTAGCTTGTCTTAGCATTAATCTGTAGTTAGTATTACTGGCACCAACATTTATCATGCTAATTCAAGGGGGTGCTTATGACATGTCAAACCAGCTATGCTCGGAACAAACTGTTTTTAGGCAGCCATCAAATACTACTAATTTGCATTTTTTACTTTTGTTTATGTTGTAAATATCAGACAGGTTGACACTAGACTGACTCATTTTTTAATGCAGCACTTTAACTCACATTCTACTAATCCAAAAAGCAGAGACGGGCATTAAAAAGCAGAAATTCCATTATTTGACTGATCTGTTGGTAACTAAATTCACTGTTATTACAGTGGGCATGGTGGAAAGTGAACGTCAAATAAAAATCCTGTTCAGAAAGTGAAACCCAAATGCTAACCCTAACACTGAAAAAAGCAAACCACTTAAGGGTTTAAAAGTACATAAATATGTCAAATGTGGGTTTAAAATGCTAATAAAAGGTGATATTTTAACATGTCTCAGTGCTTAATATGTGTATTCTTCATGCAGAATAATTACTAGGTTGACGTTTGTACACTCCTATTTTACAGGTACAGTACTGTGCAAAATGAGCCAGATTTTGTTGTAATCTTTAAAGTGATTTTGATCAATAGATCTCTGGACTTTCTGGAGTTTTTCATATGTGTTACAAGAAAAACTGGCTGCTTGGAAGAAAAATACAAAAATAAAACGAGGGATGACTCAAGACTCATGACCAGTACTTTGATCCTGTACGTTTCCACATACACACTCCAAATGATCCACATTTAGACAACTCCATCTTTGGACCCAATGCTACTCCAGCTGGAAGAGACTGATGCAGCATAGAGAGATGGTTAGGAAATAAAAACATGTGAGAAGAAGAAAACAAGAGATGGAAGGGAAGGAAGGAGGAAAGGGATGGTCAGAAAAGGGGGAGTTAAACATCCCTCCCCCTAAAAAGTTAAAGGGCAGGGGGGAATCCCTACGGGAAAATCTACAGGACAAACCATTATACATACACACACACACACACACACACACACACACACACACACACACACACACACACACACACACACACACACACAAATTACATGCAGACACACACAGCCACATGTACACAACCCTGAACAAACTGAAAGCTGCACATCATCTGTTGGTGGTGGTCAGAGGGGCCGATGGCGCAACAATGCAGCCTCGCTTCTGTCAGACCGCCCCAGGGCGGCTGTGGCTACTCAGTAGCTTACCATCATCAGCAGTGTGTGAATGTGAGAGTGCATGCAGCGTCTTTGAGTGTCCTAACAAAGCGCTATATAAATTCGATGAATTATTATTATTATTATTATTGTACATGTGAAATAATGGAACATGAACAATAAATAAATAAATAAATAAATAAATAAATAAATAAATAAATAAATAATGGACTGACATTTAACAAATACACACACACACACACACACACAGAGAAGCACGTTGTGTTTGAGCCGCACTCAGAGTGCTGTTGGATGATTGTTTGGTAGATTCACCACTTCAGCACTGGACAATGCTGCTGGTTAAACTGGAGGAGCAATGGGGGAGTGGGGGTTGGAAGTGGGGAGAGGGTGAGCGAGGATGAAAGGTGGTGAGGGTGTGTGTGTGGGGGGGTGTTTTTAGAGGAGGTGACAGTTGTTTATTCTTAGTTTATTACAAAGACACTGTGCGTTGCTCATCAGATGTTTTTCAAAGCGGTTTATATTTAGGTTGGCAACATTCTCTGCTTTCACCAAACACGATGGTCCTTTCAGATCAGTAGTGCTCTGTGGCGAGTCCACCTTGAGCCCATCAGTAATTCACCCTGAATAATGTCTGCCCGGGATGTGTGGAATAATTAATACTGTCATTATTGGTGGGTGGGGACGAGCTGTCAATCATACTGGTCAAGCGTGAAAAGCAGCATGTTTATCACCGCTGACTGTTTCTATGGCAATGAAAGATGGGTGCATGTTAGGACTCGTTTTAGCAACTGCTCCATCTGAAAATCATCCAAAGATATCAGCTATACACACTGAAAATTTCAATATATGACAGGAACTAGGATCACACTCAAACATGCAGAAAAAAAGCTTTTACACTAAAAACAGAAGTCTCCTCAGTCTAGATCTTTTTCTTCTATTTAACTAGAAATGTGTAACAGCTAAGAGCACAGCTAGCTTAAACACGAGGATCATAAATAAGCTGCTAACACTGTCATGGCTGTCTAATACAATCTGGTTAGAGAAGCGTGGAGAACAATAAGCTGTAAGAAACAGGCAGGAGAGCAGAATGGGAATCCGGGGAAATATTAAGATTAGAGGTGTTATACAAGATCACGGCCCGCTGGTTAAAACAGATCCAGACTCGGATCAGTGGTGTGCTTCAGTGTTCCCCCAACTCAGTTAGACACATGCACCTGTTATATAGTGGAGCAGGGTGTGTGTGTGTGTGTGTGTGTGTGTGTGTGTGTGTGTGTGTGTGTGTGTGTGTGTGTGTGTGTGTGTGTGTGTGTGTGTGTGTGTGTGTGTGTGTGTGAGTGAGATAGCATGAAGCTCGGCTCATTTAAAGACTCAGAACCTTCTGGTTTTTGTGTCAAATTCTCCATAAAAGAAGAAATTCCTCTTTCCCTTCTTCTACTATTTCAGACAGGATGTGAGGCAAACATAAACACAACTGGACAGCGGCCAGATCAATTCCTCCCCTGCTGTGAAACAGAATGCTGCATTACACACACAGTAAAACAGCAGCTAGGAGAGCACAAACACAAATGAAAAGACCAGGACAGGAAAATATTAAAAAGCGTGAGAGGATTGAAGTTGCATTTCGCTCCAAAGTCTGCAGCTCTGTCTGAACAAGTCAACATAGAGCTTAGAGAAGATCCGTCGTAAGCTTATTGTGTTCCACAGTCACACACACACACACACACACACACACACGCACGCACATGCACACACACACTATCCCACTCACAGACTCTTCAGAAACTCCATAAATAAATGCACCACTCATAAGATGATCTAAGATCATCTTTCTGTGTCTTACCTTCAGTCACATAGTTGTGGTCGGGGAGGAAGCCGTGGTGGTTGAGCGTCAAAGTGGCGTCAGTGTCTTCGCCCATCAGCGGGGCTGAGGGGAACGCCCGTCTCCGTTGGGCAGCGTGGTGGTGGCAGATTGGTGGTGGAGGGGGTGGTGGGGATGCCGGTCAGCACAGCGCCCATGCTGCTGCCCGCCGACGCCTCCTCAGCACAGGGGCGCACAGCCGAGCATCCTAATCTTAAGTGAGGAGTGACAGGCAGGGAGGGAAGTGGGGCAGTCCCGTGGGAGAGATGGGTGCTTCTGGGAGTCCTCGTAGCTGCCTCTGAGAGCCAGATGTAAACCTGCAGAGGGAGGATGGTTTGAAAACATCAGCTTGGCACATCACACGTCCAGCCTCTCCACACGTCCAGGGACCAGACAACACAGTGTTCTGGAAAATAGGTAAAGTCCCATTTTTTTTTTCAAAAGAAAAAGACGGGATGAGGAACAGGAGATTGGGGGGATGGGAGGGAGGGATGAGCAGGAGCTTTGGTCGGAGTATCTGCAGTGCTGCTGCTTCTGCAGTAAACTCAAATGTATGGACAAACACACCTACAGTGGACTGAACACACACTCACCTAGAGGGTCAGCAGCTGGCAGGTCTGATACTCCTCAGTGGATCCTCCAGAAACGGCCTCAGCAGCAGGTAGCTGTGTCTTCGGTCTCTCAGCGCTTCCAAAATGAGGAGGAAGGAAAATCCTGCTGGTCCTGAGCTCTGCTGCAGTCTGTGCTTCTGCGTATGTACGAGAGGCAGAGTGAGAGGTAAGGAGAGGGGGAGGGAGCGTCAGAGAGGATCTTTCCTGCTGCGCTGGTGCGATGGGATGATGCATCGGTGCAGACCCCGCCTTCACATAAAGCACAACCAATCATCAGAGAATTGAGATCTGCCCAACCACTGATTGTAGGTGATTAACTGTGATGGAGAAGCAGAGAGGACGGAGAAGTGGGTGGCACGGCGGAAGCAGTGGAGTGTCTTATAAGGTTGTGATTAATGAGGGAAAAAGCAGAAAGAGCAGGAAATGAAAGGAGAATGTTCCTCTGTGCTGAATATGAACAAAAAAGTGACGACTAGAGGATTTACCAGGAGACGTGCTGCCACAATCTCAGCAGGATTTAATCGTTTTATTGTTCAAACACTAACATCAACACCACACCGGTCTAAACAGCTAGAGAGTGAATCAATAAACATATGGTCTCCAGTTCATTTTATCCATAAAAAACCCAAAAGTCTAAATAATAACAGGTATAGGACGCAAACAGAATATTAAGAAGCAGAAAGTTCAAGAAGAGTTAAATGAACCCATAAACCCTTGTGGTTAGTGTTTGTCCAGATTTGACAGACAAGATATGAGTTAACAAGCCTCATATTAAACAGATTAAAAGTAGTTTTGATTTTTTTTTTTGTCTAATTTGAAACAAAAAATACTTGAAGAAAACTTAAAAATTGTAATGATCCTTTGAAATTGATTTTAAAAAGACTGTTTTGGTTAGTACAGTATATTAGCTGTCTTCTTTGTTCTTTTCTTATAACTGAAATAAGTACCTGGGATAAAGCATTTATATAAGCTGTAAATGGGGTTATGATTAGGGCCAAAATGGTATCTTTTATAATAATAATAATAATAATAATAATAATAATAATAATAATAATAATAATAATAATAACGAAATGCATCTCACTTCAAAGATGAGGGACATAACACAAAATGACCTTTTTTAAAACCCATCTTGTGTTTGTTTTGTTTATTTTAAAGATGCTGCATTTTTGGTCATCTATTATACTTTTTTTCCGTCTAAAAAAACTTTATGCATATTATTAGACCTTCTATTTTTTCATAACCACAGATCTCTGTATATTGTGTCCCCTCTTTTTAAGTGTAGTTCTGGAACTTTCACTCACAACTGTCTAGCTAACTTAGCCTAAACAGTTTTAGCTAGGATGTTGTCACCACTGCTAGGAAAACTAAAACAGAGTAACAACTGCCACATTGGAGCAAATGTAATATATTAAAACAGAACAAACTAAAATCAAAAGTACGAGTAAATTTGAATGAAAGCTTCTACATGACTTGCTTATTTAATCTTCTGCTAACATGCTAGTAAACAGGTGCTAACCTGGTTACCTAGCTAACATCTTCACAGTTTCTTTACTTACCTTTCTAGCTACTGCAGGAAATGTACATTAAACTGCTTACAGTGGTGAGAGGAAACATGTCAGGGAGGTTTGTGGAACTAGGAGGGAAGAGCTTCTTCACACGTTTTAACAATGAACGTTTCACCATTGCAAGAGGAGATGACGCAATGAAATTCTAATTAATAACATAATGTTTTAAAACCATAATGACAGTTTATTCTCCTGATCTTTTTTTTAATTTAAAAAACAAAAGATCACAGGCTTAAGTAGTTTCACACACAAATCCTCACCTTGGACAGAAGAACTTCTTCCCATTAATCCTTATTTCTAAGAATAATCACTGCCATCCCCTCTTCATGAGGCAGGTTTGTTCAGGTACAGTAAATCCGTTTCAGCTTGTCCTTGTTAACCTGCCATGACCTTGCCTGGGCCTGCCTGTGTGGCTACAGTCTGTCTCCTGTAGAGACTGGGTCATTCAGGCGAGGAGACTTGGCTTCGGACCATGCCGTTGCCTTGGTGACAGCAGGCGTGAGCATCCACCATCCCCACCCTGATCTGGGCCCTTTGCCCTGTAATGCATCTGAACTGTATTGGTCCTCACATCATCGTCAGCACAGATGGTGGGACTCGTCTTGCTCTAAATGTAACTAAAGCAATTAACATTAAATTAGCACTCAAAAAGAGAGGGATCGATAATTTATTTGTGTTTAATAGTGATGGGACATGGACGAACCATTTTTGCAGAAAATCTGGAGTTACTTTTGTAGTTGACTCATATCTGTCATAAAATTGAGGTAGTGTTACTTGGCCTATATTTTAATATATACTATGTGAACTCTGTCAAACTTTATTTCCCATACGCTTACAATGTGTTAAAAATGAATTCCTGAAGCTAATAGACTGACTTGATGCTGTAGAGGGTCAGAGCAGTAAAAGACCTCAACAGGATTCAGGTCCACCCCTCGTCAGCACGATAACGATCAGCGTCATTCATCACAGACGTAAGATGTGTCCAATCAGACGCAGCAACACTTGTGTCTGCTTCTATTAAACCTGGTGCCTCCCTTTCATCCCACCCCCACATCACGGTGCAGCAGACATAGGGTTGCTTAGCAACCCACCAGCAGCCTATGGAGAACGCAAAGCCAAACATGCGGTTTCTCACACACACATTTGAAAACCTGAAGGAAGGAGGAGGATAATGTGGTTCCACTCCACCCTCCACCCAGACCCGTCACCCACCAAGATATACAGTAAGGAGACACAAATTAACCCCAAACAGCATGTCCACATAAAGCCAAGGGTGTGAGCTGAAAGCTGCTCCCACATCAGCATCCTGAGCCCTTATCCAGCACTTCACTAAATGATTTGCAATTTTAACCAGCCTTCAATGAATCGGAGCCCCACGGCTAAAAAAAAAAAAAAGAAAAAAAAAAGCTTTGCAAAATGTAAGTTGAGAGCTCTGCAGCCATGCAGTCCAACAGTATTAGCACATTAAGTGAGAGCTTAAATACAGTCAGCAGACGATGGATCAACCAGTGCCTTGAGCAGCAGACAGAACTGTAATTCCCTGAAGAGGGAGGGGGTCCAGTACACTAATGGTATCACATGTGAAACCACAGCACCCCGGGGAGTGGTGCGACTGGGTGGATTATGAACAACCTTTGGGCAACTCTAAATCCCTTACTGCCCCCAACACAAGCAAACAAATGTATGTAATTATGACGAGCACATGCATAAAACACAGAAGCGTGGGTCTGGAAGTACATGCATGTTTGGAATTCCTCCCATTTTACATGATTTATTTGGGGAGGATGTGCCTTTAGTGGGTATCAGGGGATTATTTTACTGGGGTGGATTACAGGATGGGGACTGAATGGAAACAAAAATTATATATATATGATTTTTTTCCTATTTTATCCTGGCAGTAAAACTGCAATCTGACAGGAGAGCTAAATGAATTACGTTTAAGGTAGCTAAAAGCTTCATCTGAAGATGGATCCCTGTTGAATATAGGAAGAAAACTGTTTGATTTTGTTATAAACACTGGTAAAAATATAAATATGGAGTAGGGTTGTAACGATGCTTCGAGAATCGATTTATCGTGCAAACTAGTTTAGATATCCATCGTTGTAGAAAAAAGAAAATTGATTCACAACGGCCTGCCAGAGATGACATTCAAAATAAATAAAACCTTTTTTGAGCATAAATAGATTTGTAATCATTCCCATATCATCTTTAATTACCACTATTACTTTGTTCAGTGTTAAGTTTTGTTAGTTAGACAATAGAAAGTTAATATTTGAAACAAGGACTAAAGGACAATTGTAAAAAATAATATTTTTGCCATAAAAAAACAAATTCATTTTGGTGTGAAAAATTGTAAAAAATTGGAATCGTGAACTTAAAATCGGCAATCGAATCGTGGCTTGAGTGAATCGTTACATCCCTAATATGGAGTCAACACTAGAGAGCAAAATATGAATAAAACACTTCAAATATTGTCACGGTAACAAATATTTCTGCCTTTTTTTTAGAATTTCTAACTCAAAGTCACATCACTGAAGTGGTTCCAGAATGATCAACTGTTTTATTTCTCCTCTGGGATAAAGCCGCTTTGACCAGAAAGAAGATTACACACAGCTAAATATACACACGTTAACACGCTCTGCAAGTGTGTGTGCTGACTAAATACACACACGTGTTTGTCTGAGACCCAAATCTGAGCATAGATAAAGCTGCTATCTGACCTCACGCTTTCATCAACACATAAATACAGCAAGTATATGTGCACTTAAAGTCTGTAGGAACTGCAGCTTCACTCAGGATAGGGATTCAATCATGTCACATAAACAGGACACACACACACACACATGATCAGAGTCAAAGGATTTAAGAATTAGAAACTCTGAGTTGTGTAAACAATAATCTTTTTGCCTCTTTGCCCTCTTCCTACGCCTCTGATCAGTTTATTTTTTGTGTAAGCATAAAGCGAGGCGCACACAGGTGACCTTTAAGGGGGAGGGGAGGTCACTGAATGTAATCTTTCTGAGAACAAACCACGGACTCAGCAGCTCAGGGAATACACACTCAGAGTCTGGCTGGAGCGCTCAGCAGCTGAGATGATGAGTGTGAAAGACAGAATGAGAGACAGGGACAAATGTCCCATCATCCTGCACACACATAACCATTTAACATTTACAGGGACGCACTGGGGTACAAGAAGTCTGGTAAAAATGCACAATATACAAGTTAACCTTTTCCATCTGAGTGAGGGTCAGTCTATTGGGATATTAAAGACAATTCTAACAAAGGGAATAAAAGAGACATTTGACTTTATATTAGATGTGCTTCAATAACACAAGTCTGTGCAGAGAAAATAAAATTAAGATATAAAACTAAATAAAACTGTGTAAAACAGGCTGAGTGCAACACTGGTGTCTGTCTGTATATTTAAAATCTGTCTGTTGTATTTTACACCGACCTAAAAACTACTTACTTTTATTTCTATCCATAGAACCGCCATGTGCAACTCCTATTTTGTATTTTTATCTTATTGCACACTATTTGAGATTTCATTATGTATATTGCTGATTGCACAAACACATCTAAGTATTTTGTCCTCTTTTTACTGCATATTTTATCTCATATACTTTTTACTATTTTGCTGTTTGCACCAGGGACATAAACACCATTTCAATTCTGTGTATGTATCACATATGAGAAAAATTTTAAGAGAAAATTAAATTAAAAAACTGAAACTGAATTGAAAATATCTTCAAATGTCACATATGTGTGTCGACACTGCCCCCTAGTGTCTGACAGCAATACTACAACATGTTTATTTTATTATTATTTTTATTTCACTTTGCCTAAACAGAGTGAAAAAGAAGGTTCCTCTTTGACGTTAGTATCATCTACTCACTGCAATAAAGCTGTTTTATTTCACAACACAGTCAAAATTCTTTCTAAAGACTGGAACTATTTACAGCATGTAATAAATCCATGTCCACTCGTGGCTCACATCACCCCCCCCCCCCCCCCCCCCCCCCCCCCCCCCCCCCGAAAAATGTTTCTAGGTGATATAATAAATAAAATAATCTCATTTAACAATAGATGACCAGCCAGGCTTTGTGAAATAACTTTGAAACTGGAGGTTTTATAGACTGAATATGAACATGAACCAAATAAACCCAAAGTAATGAGTGAAAATAAGAGTTGTGGTTTGGCACAGGAGTAATAGGGCCTACATGCATAACATTGATAAAAAAACATAAGTAGTCATTGACAGATTGGTTTGTGCAAACGGATATTACATTCTTGAGCTAGTAAATTAGTAAATTCAGGTGAAACTTAAAAAATTAGAATATGGTCCAAAAGTCCTTTTATGTCACTAATTAAATTTAGACTGAGAGACCATCTAAAGGCTCAGGAACCCTTTGCAGGTGTTCTGGATTCATTAGCTGATGTGACACTTTGAGTCTAGAATATTGAACCTTTTCACAATATTCTAATTGTCTGAGATTTTGAATGTGGGGTTTTCATCAGCTGTAGCCAGAATCATCACAATTATAACAAATAAAGGCTGAAATGTCTGACTTTGCATGGAATGAGTCTATCTCATGTATTAGTTTAATCTTTTAAGTTGAATTACTGGCATAAATGAACTTTTGCACCATATTCTAATATTTCCAGTTTAATCTGTATGACCACCAAAATGATAAAATCAGGGTTGCATGTCAGTCATTAACTCAGTTTATTTAAAAAAAAGGCCAATAGTGTGATATTTTTCAGGACTAACATATCTTGCAGCTGAGTGTAAAAAAAAAACAATTCTCAAAACCCTCAACAGCACGACCAAACAGTCCAGATCCAAAACCAACTTAAAAAAAAAGATGGAAACCCAAAAGGACCATAACAATCACCCCTTCAGAAACAATTCATTTTAGGCCAGAATAAGAGAATGTTACAACATTTCAGATGATCATTTTTTATTTGTGAATTTCAATATCTTAAACATTTCAAACCGTCATTAAAGCGAGAATGGGTTCAAACTAAACTTTAGCTGTAACTTTTTTCCTCATGAAAAGCAAATTTTCTACTACAGGACCTAAAAAATGTCATTACAAGTCATCTGATTTCTTTACATCCTGTGTGAATACCTACATTACAACATTTAGTTGTTTAAATAGTTTTAACCTGCATGTGATTCATTTTTTTTCACAAATAAAATAAATAGAATCCATGTGTAGAAATTAAATTTTCTCCCAAATGTCTACAATGATTGGCACCATTATAACTGTTTCAAGTGTTCCCTCAGTTTAATTTGTTGTTCAGCTTGCTTAGCCGGGTTTTAAATAGCATTCGGGCCTAAGTCAGGCTCAGGCTGATCGTCAATGTAGTACGGGTCTCCTTGATGGACCCTGTGGTTGTGCACTCTCAGGTTCCCCCTGTGGGCAAATCTCTTTCCACACTCAGTGCAAGCAAAGGGCCTCTTCCCCATGTGGACATCTCGTTGGTGGGCTCTCAGGTTGCCACTGCGTGCAAAGCGTTTCCCACACTGAGCACAGCCAAACGGCCTCTCTCCTGTGTGAGTGCGAGTGTGGACAGTCAGTTCTGATGGAGTCAGGAAGCTCTTGTCACAAAACTGACAGGGATGCAGTCTGACTCCAGTGTGCCGTAAAAGATGTCTGCGCTGATGGGAGGGGTAGGTGAAACACTTTGTGCAGTACGGACAGGAGTAAGGTCGTCCATTACCTCCACCAGGAGCTGGAGGGTGGATGAGAGAGTTTAACGGTCGTGCAGCGAGTGATGAAGAATTTGACTGAGGTCGCAGCGGATTTCTGCTAGCAAAGTTTGTGGTCCGTCGTGTGTGATTGATGGGACTTCTCACAGCCCTGTCATCTCTCATCTGCCATGCTGTTTCACCAGAGGGAACTTGGAGGTGATCTGACTGAGTCCCCCTCTGTCCCACGTCCCGACTGTGATCTGTGTTCTGATTGGAGTTTTGGTTCTCAGGCTCCCTTTCCAAAAACTGGAAAGAGTTATCCTTACCTTCATTGCTGGTCTCGTCTGATTTGAAACCAGATCGGAAGCATGAGGAATCAGCCCCAGTGCTGCAGCTAGCTGGAGCTGAACAGCTGGTGCCATCTGCCTGCAGGTTCTCTAGACCTGACACACCTCCTCGAACAGAGTCCAGTCCTGGTAACCACTCTCCTGGTGGAGGTAGACTGGGATCAGTCATGGGAGAACAACGTCCACTCTGGGAGATGGATAGAAAAGGAGCAGAGGCTTGATCTTGGTGGGGTCTGTGGTCTGTGCTGTGACTGCTTTCATTCCAGTTAGATACTGCAGAAAAATGAGGAGGAAAACAAAAATGCATAAAAAAGTCCTTTCATCTGACAAACGAAAGTGCATGTTATTGAGGGAGTTGGTCCTCTCACCTTTAGTCTCAGTTTGTGTAGCAGACAGACCATCAACCTGCTTGTTGTCCCCTGTCGTACGGTTTCCATCCGTGTCTTGGACTGAGATGGACTGGGCACCAGCATGCTGTATAAAAATAAATTTAAAAAAGTAAGATTTAAATATATGTAGGCTAAATGAGAAGCACGTGCTATTCTGTGACTCATCACACGAAGGGGATGGAAAATATCTGACCTCATGTTTTATAGAAGCTCTATCCTGCACTGTAACCTCCTCTTTCAACATATCGAATACTTCCTCTGGGTCTGAATCAGAAGATGCATGTTTTTCCACATTCAGTCCTGTTGGAAAAAGAAAATAAAAACAGTTAATTATTGCAATTCCTGGTGCTAATTATGCACTGATCTCGTCAAAAATAATTATGAAATAAATATGAAATGTAACCTGCCTGAGATTTTAGAAGAATAAAGTTGTGTCTTACCTGATCCTGTCTGTTGTCTCAAACTACCCTCACTTCCGTCTGATGATACCTGTCCCTTCTCACTCCCTCCTCCCTCCGCTCTCTGCCTCCTCTCCTGTTTCTCCAGCCTGCACCGGAGGATGGAGATCTCCTCGGTTTTGTGTGCCAGCTCAGCCTGCTGCTCACACAGGCTGCTTTCAAAGATCTTGGCGATCTCACACACAGCGGCTGCCAGTAGAGAGTCCATGACGGTGGCCAGCTGAGCGTGGAATGCACTCCTAGCAGAATCCATGAGGCTCCTTTGTTGAAACAAAACTGTTTTAAAGCCTGAGATTGGCTGCTTTTCTAGAAAAAGCGCCTCCACATGATATTGACGGACGCTATAACATTTCTAACTTCAAGCCCACTGCAGCCATAGTAATCGATGTGCAGAGCTGACAAAAACTACCGGTATCTTGACATTTGTGACGCTAAGCAGCAGATACAATCTTGTGTCATTTAAGGTGACGTCTGCATTAAACACATGAACGGCCACTGTTTTAAATTTTTTTAAACTCACGTAAGCAAATAGAGAACTGTTCTGCTGTAACGTTACCTCCGAATGAGATGTAAACAACGGAGCCAACGACGCGTAGCCTGTGCTAGCTCCTTCTGGTTAGCACCGAGGCTAAGCGCGTAGGTTTAAAAGAAATAGCTGGAAAAATAGATTTATGATTATGCCGGCTGGAAACGTCGCTGGCCACGGTTCTCCGGCTCGGACTAACATGTTAATAAAATTATGTCTCACTCAAGAGTAAAGAAATTCTCATCTAGCACAGGTTGGTTGGCACCTGCGAATCGATGGTACCAAGTCTCGCGATAACCCATGGCAACAGACGCAGGTCAAAATAGAAGTAATGGTAATGCTTAGTAACATTTGAAGTTAAATTTTAGTTTTGCCGATTAGCATTAGATAAACAAAACAACCTTGAACTCGAGTTACGACTCTAGTCTAGCAAGTTGTTTGATACCAAGAGTAGATGGTAGCAAGTCTCGCGATAATTCGTGGCAGAAGATGCTGGACACGAACGTAAACACGTAATGCGCAGCTACATTTTAAAATTAACTTTGGTGAAATTAAAATAAATTAGATCAGCCAATCGTCACCTGTGAATTAATTGTAGCAAGTCTCGCGATACATTAGCGCTTTGGTGTTTAATGCTGGTCTTCAAGGGCCACCATCCTTTTTTATTCCGTTTCATCACATCAGACCGGATTTTAATCAGCGGGTGATTTTCAGACTTTGGCAGAGATCGAAAACCTGCTGAACAGCTATTTGAACCACTGGATCAGAGGTGCTGGAGCAGAGAAACTAAAACAAGGATAGTGGCCTTCGAAGACCAGGGGCCTCATTTATCAACCGTACTTACGAACAGATCTCTGCATATTTCGTGCGTGGGAACGAGTTTGCGCATTGTGTGGTATTTACCAATTTGTACTTGTGTGTGAAAACGTTCCTAAATATAAGTACAGCTCTGACCGTGCGTAGGAACAGTATCTTGACCCCTCCCGACCTGAGGACGTAGTGTGACCAAATATGGTTAATTGAGGGCGCGCGCCTAAATGCACACAGGTGGGATTTATCATCTGGACGATTGCGGAGGAACATGCGTACGAGGCCACCGCATGTTTCATAAATCAGGACATTGACTGTTCGTACACACATTCTAAATTTCATCCGTGGGAGGGAATATAGGAACGTTTCTACGAACGTTTGATAAATGAGGGCCCTGGATTGGACACTGATTTAGGCATCAGTGGATAAAGAAGCTGAACCTTGGGAGTAGGAAAAAAGTATCAAACGTTTATATACATTTAATAACATTATAATAAAGCAGTGTGCACAGTAAGAAGAAAACATGCAAAGGAACACAGAAGTCAAAACTGAACAGCACATTTTGTAAATTTTAATGAAAAAGCTGGGAAATTCATGCTCAATATACAGCAACATACAAGTCCAATCACAGAAAAGTTGGGTTGTTAGCAGTTACACAATAAAAAGGTACATTTTGCCCCAATGGTATGTAACAAATTTACAAAAAAAATCCTGTTTTTCATTAAACAGCTGTCTATAATAAATTATAAGCAACCAATTTGTAATTTTGATGCCAGCAAACCAATTGAAGTAATACAAAAACTTAATTTATTCAAGTGTTCTGGAAGATTCTAAAAGAGGTTTAGCAGATTAGGTATTCACATCTGAGGGAGGTCAAGGTTAGATAAAACAATCGGCAAAACCACATGTTTTTTAAAAGTTGAAAGCAAAAACTGCTGAGGAAGATATTCAAAGGATGTAACGCGGGGTAAACATGTCTAACTTCTTCTGTGTGATGCTGGCATCCAATATGATATTGTTAAATACAATCAAGTTTGCCATTGAGGATTCGTGCACCACAATATCTCCTTTGCACTAGTGTGGAAAAGATTCAAGTAGATTAAAAAATAAAATAGTTAAAAACTGTAATGGGCTGTAGTTTTAAAGAACTTAGTAGTAAAAGTACTTCAACACAATAAAGCTGGAACACAAAAAAGATAAACTCTCAATAAATGCATGAACGCAAAAACAAACAAAAACGCACAACATGAATAACATTGGTCAAGCCACCCACTAACGTATCTGTTTTATATTAACCTCTAACCACTTAGGAACAGTTTAGAGTATCCATTAACCCAACACGTAGGTTTCTGCTGTGAGAGGAAGCCCACATGTGCATGGGGAAAACACGGCTTATTCCACACCAAAATGCCTCGCAGATAGGATTAAAACCAGCAACCGTCTTGCTGAGAGGCAACAGTGTTTACCGTGCCACCTTGCAGCCCATTTTACATTTAACTGCTAGTGAGGATGCTTCAGTTTGACCAACGTCATTCCATACTACTGTAGTCAAAGCAGATTTACATCAATGTGATAAAGCTTCATCAACATCAATTCTTACATTTTTATTTATATTAAATGTTTCCTGAAATTTGAATATATGCAGAATGTTTGATGCCAATCTGCTTTCATTTGATAGGGGATCACAAATGGGACAGATTTGCCGTCTTGTTTAGGATTAAAAGGGTCAAAAATGACCTCGCTGGTTTCATGGAACAATATTTAAACACGTGAAACTATTAGGAAGTATATGCATCTTTATATGACTTTAGCTTAAATAGGAAAGGAACTAATTAACTATCTGCAGTGTATTAATGTCTAGAGAGACTTAAATCATCTGCTGATCCATTTCCTGAGATGTGTTCTGGAGTGATGCCTTGCTGTACCTTTTAAATTTTAGAGGATGTTTTTGCGGGAACGTCTCTTGCTCATTATGGAGGAGTCAAAGGAAGATGATGTCCTGAAAACCATGACCTAAGATGGAACTCTACAGAACATCTCTCTGATCGTGGGTTTCTCTGCAGTGTAGATAAAAATAAAAAAAAACACAAACTGTGTTTTGTGTTCATCTTCTGGCATCTGATCCCCATCTTTTTTGCTGGACTCAATCTATGAGATGACTTAAATAACTGCACCATTTTGACATGTGGGTTTACTTTGAGATTAGATTAATTGTCTTCAAAATCCTCTAAAGGCATAGTCCATCCCAGGTCTCCGTTTGCATCAAAGAAGCGTGAGGGGTCTTTGTGAACTCTTGTTGTGTGACACTTGAGTGACCCGAGGCTGCAGAATGACTTTGAACACATGCTGCAGGGCCATGAACTAAGAGTATGAAGACGCATGTGCTTGTCAAACTTAGACTTCACTTTAAACCTGATGTTGCAGATTTGGCAGAAGTGCTTGACAGGCAAAACCTCCATGGGATTGACAGAGGTCTCCACGGGCTCCTCCTTTATGGTAACTTGACTTTTGCTCAGAGCAGGTACATTGTCTTCCTCATGGGCATTTCTTGGGTTTTTGGCTTCCTTTTTTATCCATTCCTTGTATGTTTCACAAGACTGTTTATGTATATCGGTGTATTCCACAGAAGGAAAGATATTTCTGCAGCCTTGGCATGTTTTGTGAAAACGTATATGTGTTTTTAGGCCACCTATTGTTCTGAACATCTTGTTGCAATACTTACAGGAGAAAGGGTCGTTTTCCATAACCTGGGGTTCAGTGGAACCCTGTGTGTCTGCAGAGTTTGTTTGATCGCTTGGAGTTTCTTTTGGTAAATTGTTCTCACTTGTCTTCCTGTTTCGAAGGCGTTCCAAAACTGCTATGTCAGAGTATTTACGCCGATTGTCCTCGAGAAGCAAAATCATATTTTTGGTATTATTCTTCTGTTGTTGTTGATTCTGTGGATCATCGTTTGACTTCGTTTTGATCAGGGCATGCTCTGACTTTGTATTAGGACCTGAACCTGTCAAAGAGAATAAGAAACAAACAAAAAAAAGATGTGAACAGAGAAGACATTTGCAACAAACTGGACACATTTTCAGCAGGGGGGCTAAACAAATGCTACAAAATTCAGTGAAATCAATCTGAAGAGAAAGAAATGTACAAACTACTGAGTGTAACTCACTCTTTTCAGATGTTTTGGGAGGCCCTTTTCTCTGCAGACTGTTGGAATAGTTCACTGCCTAAAAAATAGGACATTATCAATTAAACATGGAAGTAAGTAAAAAGTGTCCAAAGAAAACAACACAGGCTTTAGTCTAACATCTGGTCATAAAGTTAAGACCAACTGCTTCTCTGAACATGTTTTGTAACGTGTGTTCATATCTGTGTGTTTCAAATGCACATGGCAGATACAAATAGTCATTATTTTGCTATACAATTAGGCAAGTGGTTGTTTAGCTTTAAAGGAGTCATCACATATAATACCGTGGATATCTACATCCTATTATAGTCTTTTAGGACATTCAAATAAATTGTATTGGAAAAATAAATTAAAAATGTGGCATATTTTCTCGCGAGATCACACGCGATATTTTCGGCTGTGTCGGATGCGCGCAGGACTGAGGGGCGCGTTGATTGGTGGAAGGAAGCAGCTTCAGCATCTTGCTCCAAAACAACAAAAGTTATAACTGAACCCGACCTGGCAGTGACCTACGGGATCCAACCGTGTATGTACGAGCCCGAGCCTCGCTTTGTGCATAATGGCTTCCTCGCTTGTTGTTGAGTTTTTTTCAGCGAAGCGCCGTAAACTGGAAAATGATGAGACGCGGCATTGGAGATCTTTAAAAACTCTGGATGGGACAAAGCAAGCTAAACAGCCTGGCATTGGCTCATCATGCTGTTGTGAAGCGCGAATACACAAACTGAGTGGACTTTTTTTTCCCCGTAACATGGATCAGCAACGGTAAGACATAATTTATGCGTTTCACGTTATGAAATGAGCTTTGTTGTGCTGGTTTGTTCGCTGCTGGCCTCATATTTGGTTATATCTGGCCTTTGTGACGACATATAGGCCAGAGCTCAAGCTCTCGTTTTGGAGTGCATGTGAGCTGGTTGAAGAAGGCAAGAGTAAACAAACGCGTCAATGTTAAATATCGGCTTTTCGGCCAGTGAAAAATCATTAGGAAGCCATTATATAAATTTTTTCAAGTGGAAAAGTGAAAATTTCAGGTGATGACTCCTTTAAAATGAATGAGTTTAGATTTTTTAAGTTAACATCTACAAACATAATCTCAGAGTAAAGAAACTCAGCCTATTAAAATAATAAAGAACGAACAGATTTTTAAATACCCCCAAACTTCTTTATCAGCTTTTCCTCATGGACACGTCTCTAAACCATACACCACTGGTCGCACCTTTCCTTTCATTCTTGCTGAAACCTTTTGATCACACCAGACACTTTTCTCCAACCTGCTTGCACACACTTCTTCACCCCCAATCTACAGCTTGTGTTTTATCAGGTGGTTGCCACTCATCTGATTTGCGTGCAACAAAGCAGACAAACAACCCCAGAGTTAATCAGTTTTTCTTGACCAGGGTAAATGTTTTTTCTTACTTCCATGTCATATTTCTGGGGTACTGTTTCAATCAAAGCAGTGGGGCAGATCAACAAATCTGATTGTCAAGAAGTTCATTAGTTACCTTTCAAATAATCAGTTCATTTAGCAAAAACGTTGGTAATGACGACTTGTATACTAGGGCTGCAGCTATAGAATATTTTAGTATTCGAATATTTGATTTGACAACCTTTCAAGTGAAATGAGACTGTGGTCTGCTGCTAAAAACATGAAATAAAACAACTAAACGATGAGGCTGAAATGTCAGATTCTTTATAAAAGGCTCAATAATTTGACCTATATTTCAGTAACATTTTAGGTTTGTAATAATATCACTCATCCTAGTCAAAATAACATATCTAAATATATCTACACTTAAACTATGATCAGTAGAATTTAATTATTTCATTAACATGTTCAATAGGGGCGATGGTGGCAGAGGAGTTAAGTGGACGCCCCACAATCGGAAGGTTGCAGGTTCGTGTCCCGCTCAGTCTGTCGCTGTAATTTTGTCCATGGGCAAGACACTTAACCCGACTTGCCATTTGTTGGTGGTGGTCAGAGGGGCCGATGGCGCAGAATAGCAGCCTCTTTCTGTCAGCTGTGGCTACATAGTAGCTTACCATCATCAGCAGTGTGTGAATGTGAGAGTGAATGAATAATGGAAAGCGCTTTGAGTGCCTTGAAAAGCACTATATAAATACAATCCATTATTATTAGTAGTAAGCTGCTGAAAATGCTAATAACGTTTCATTTTTACTTGTAACAATGTAATGGTGGCATGTGTATTTCTGTACAGGGTTGCCAATAATCCAATCTAAAACTGTATTCAGCAATAGATGTGTTTGTGAATTACATGCTACAATGGCTTGCCATAAGCCTGCAGCGGCGGAGCAGCAGACTCGTAGCAGCAACCTGACTCCAGGTCCTGCAGACAGCTACACATAAATGGGATGGTGGGGATTTTTCTTCCACTTGTAGTGTTTATTCATTCTTAGGGCCGTGATATACTTGCTGTTTAGCGACGCATACGCGTGTTTCAATTGGCTGCCACGCGTAGCTTGCGTTGATTTGAAGAGTCGTTAGTGCGTGTCCCCCAAAATTAACGCGACCGAATGCTGCAATATTCGAGCAACCGGTAGGTGGAGTTGACAAAACGAGCGAGACACACTCACCATGGTGACTCCATCTCTGGTTTAGAGGTCTTTCACACCATCTACGATACCGCTGCTGCCCTTTTTTCTGCTGTAATCTCAAAATTAACCAGTTTTTAACTCTTTTATTGATGCCATGTTTGTTTTGGTTGTACCGGCTCTCTATCCGGTCTGAGTACTCTCGTTTGCCCCCTAGTGGAGCACTCCGGTACTACAACCAGTGCAGCGCTGTATAGCAGCAAGTATGTGAACAAAGACGCAGCCTGCTGCCTGCGCCAACGTGAGGTTAAACTGCAAGTATATTCCGGCCCTTAATTTCATGATCACCCCACTTGATCGTGAGTGTGCTAGCATTAGCATTAGCCAATCTGCTCGTAGTTTAACTCTTGATTCCAAACTTTGGACAGTTTCTGTCTTTTACAATGGTTTGTCTCTTTGTTGGTTTCTCCATTTTCCTCCACAGCACCTCGATTACCACATTGTTTGTTGTCAGTTAAATGACTGTGGTGGGCACAATTAAAGAAGCCTCAAATCCGTAAATGATTTGAGTGTAGCAGATTCCCGCCCGGGCCCTCGTTTGTCCACCTTGCCACATGAGGAATTGAATGAATCGAACCATTTGAGGATTCTTTTCAGCCCTCTTATATACTACTAATACCAGCTCCGGTGGCATAGCGGTATGAGTGTCCGCCCCGGGACTGGGAGATCAGGGTTCAATGCCCAGTCGAGTCATACCAAAGACTTTGAAAAAATGGGACCCAATGCCTCCTCGCTTGACACTCAGCACTAAGGGGTTGGATTGGGGGGGTTAAACCACCAAATAGTTCCCGAGCGCGGCCACAGCTGCAGCTCACCGCTCCCCACGGGGATGGGTCAAATGCGGAGATGTAATTTCACCAGTGTGTGATGATGACTTGGGACTTTAACTTTATATAGATTTAAAGGCAATTGTGAAAAAATGCTGCAAAGAATGCTTTCAAAAATGGAAGTGTTCACCATTTTTTTCATCAATTAGCAAAAAACAGTGAATGAACAACAGAGAAAACTAAATCAAATCAACATCAGGTGTGACCACCCTTTGCTTTCACAACAGCATCAATTCTTGTGTGCATGCATGCACACGCTTTTTGAACTGATAGGTTGTTCCAGACATCTTGGTAAGCTAACCACAGATCTTCTGTGGATGTAGCCTTCCTCACTTCCTTCTGTCTCTTCATGGAATCCCAGACACACTCCATGACGCTGATATCAGGGCTCTGTGGATGCCAGACCATCACTTCCAGGACTTCTGGTTCTTTTTTTTTTCTTTCTGAAGATAGTTTGGGGTCACTCACTCTGCATTTTGTAAATTGATCAAAATAAACAATCATTTATTATATTTCTGAAAGCCTTCTTTGTTTACAGCATTTTCTCCACACCTGCCTCAAACGTTTGCACAGTAATGTGTGTGTGTGTGTGTGAGAGAATGTATATATATATATTTACTAAAATGACAAATATGGTAAATAATACTATGAACCCTATTAAACATATTCTTTGTACTATACGAAATCTCTACACCCCATTTTACACAGTAATCTTAATTTGTAGTTCTGATGGGATTGCAAGGAAGGATGAGGATGATTATTACTTTACAATCCAGAAGCTACAGCCTGTTTTATTTTAACAAATTCAATAATTATATGCTAATATATTCCTGAATGAACACTGTATTTGTGTCAAGTTTGAGGACTAAACTGACAAATCTGACAAAATGATGGTACACAGACAGATTTTGATAACAGGACCCGTCATGACTATGACAAAAGATAGATGTTTCACCTCTGTCTTGACAGGAATGTGGCTCAGTTGAATGGAAAATGGGCGCAACTTCACTTTGGGGGACCGGCCCTCTTCTTTACTGGTCACAGTCTCACAGCCAAGTGGAGCACAGCGTTCATCAGATCCTGCCAAGGTTCGTACACAAAGACATAAACGTTTAATACGATTTTGTTTATTAAACAACATTTACATACTAGTAATGCACGGCATACGATTGATACAATATAAATGTATCCACCGGAAGAGATTTTGACTCTACCGGCCAACCATGAATGTGTATAAATGTTGTCAAGCTGCATCAACACTGGATGAAAACATCCTCAGTAAAATATGCAGTCTCATCTGTGTTAATAACTCATTAACCAAAATTCCCTTAAATGCCAGTAATTTTTTAAATACACGATTAACACACAGGGTTTCAAACATTTTGGACATCTCCTGCAGTGTTCACAAAATCTTTAGAGCCACGCCTGCCAAACTGGCAGACGTGGGAGTGTCTCACGCAAGACATTTCTGAACCACAGAGGACAATGTCCTTGCAGGCTTCAGATTTGTATCTATTTAACAATGGGTTTTATGACCTCTGACCTTTACATATCATTGTTGTGACAATATTCTGTTGAAATAATTTGAAGAAATAACCATTAATGTGATTTTCTGCAAAATGTAGAACATTTTCTACCATGAGGTTTAGACAGACACTCTGCTCAGAAAAGAAACCATCAGAATTTATCAGAAAATTATTAGGGATCATCATGTAATTATTAAAACACCAGAAACATCAGAATACATATGAAATTATTTATAAATATTGTTATGATCCATAAGGGGTTGTTGTGAGAGCTGTTTGATTATTAAAACTGATAACGATTATTTTGACTGAAATACAGATCTCGATTAGTTAAGACGATATTTAATTAACGTTAATTTTATTTCTTTCATTATTTATTTATTTATTCGTCTTAAAATTGCACAGCACACAATCAGAGGAAAAGAAAAATAAACAAAAAAAAGGGACGAAACAAGATAATCACAAAAACTATTCCTGATTCCTCATGTAAAAGAACCAATACACTTCCTCATAGTTTATGACTGAATGGGTCTAGGCTGAAGTTTAACTTATTTACGTCTACCCACTACATACCCAATTTGATAAAACAAACACTGACAACAAAAGAGCCATACAGTGCAAACATTTGTAATATAAAAATAAATAGAAACATATAAACTTCTATGTTGTAGTGTGTAGCGTAGGTAAAGGCCAGTTGTTGCCTAAAAGTCACCAGACATAAAGTGTCCAGCAGTGTGCTGCTGCATACCAAAACAATGGCCTTGTTTATTGTCTCTACGCGCCTGCCAGCTGGGTATCCATCATAACAAGCTGCCTTACTGCCTGTTTACCCATGTCTGCAGAGCACAAGGTCGTCCAGATGAATACGGAACTCTTTTCTCCTAGCTTTCATAAAAGACTCTTATTTTGCTCATAAAATGATTGCTTTCATTTTACTGGTTAATCAAAATTGGGTTCAAAAGCAACGTCTTTTGCCCCGCCCACACGAGAGAGAGAGAGAGAGAGAGAGAGAGAGAGAGAGAGAGAGAGAGAGAGAGAGAGAGAGAGAGAGGGCGTGCCTCCGATCGCAGTGAGATGGGGGTGGCTCGTGTTTAGAATGCCAGGAGCAATTATTAAGTTAAAGTTAAGTTAAAGTCCCATTAGTTGTCTCTGCATTTGCCCCATCCCCTGGGGGAGCGGTGAGCTGCAGACACAATCATGCTTGACAACCATTTGGTGGTTTAACCCCCCACTCAAACCCCTTGATGCTGAGTGTCAAGCGAGGAGGCATTGGATCCCATTTTTTGTAAAGTCTTTGGTATGACTCGACTATGGATTTAAACCCATGATCTCCCAGTCTCAGGGTGGACACTCGTACCACTAGGCCACTGAGCTGGTAACGTGAAGGGACCTGTAAATATTGGTGGGGACAAATCTGTAAAAGAGGAGGAAAAAAAACAAACAGCGCTTACAGAAAAGTGAGGAAATGCATGAAAACAGCATATTGTGATTAATGTGCTGCAGCTGAAACTTGATATGCAGAAAATTATGAATTGAACTGAAATATCAATTTCTGCTAGAAAAATAAACAATTCAATCTTTTCCTGAAATCGTTCAGTCTTAGTAAAATAAAAATGTTTAAATAAAATATTGAATATAACTCAGTTTTTGTCTGTTCTTTACTGAAAGTAGTTAAAGGTTTACTATGGAACACGGACACTCTGGCGAACTCTAGTGTTCAGAGGTGGTATCGCAACAACAGAACAATTTTCCAGCCGACGGGGTGTTGGTTCACTGCTGATACATGAAGTGACCAGCCAGCACCATGTCCAGTGATGAATCATAGAGGGTAAGGACTAATTTCTACTAATAAGTTTATTTTACCGTTAGAACATCTTCTGGGCTCAGAATCAGCTGCTGGACTTGTCAAGTCCGCCATTTTACACACTCCCAGCCTCGCCTTGCTGAGCGGACTTTTTCAAGTACAGTTGGGTGCAGCTTGTAGCACGGGGCGGAGAGTGGGCACTGGGCGGGCACGACCAATCATGCCATTTCTTTCTGGAACTGAAGGGGGCGCTGTTTCCTATGTCAACTGCGGTATCTCAGTTTTGTTTTGTTTTGTTAAAACCAACCATTAACTAGTTACAACTAAATTCTTTTTTGTTCATTCGTTTTACTTTTATTCCACGTTGTTTTCAACTCAAAATTTTTCAAATATTGTTAAACTAAATGCATTTAAGAAACAATATATTTTTTCAACAATCATAGTTCTCATTTCTAGCTTCCGACTCGGAAAAGGGCTAAAGGGCAATTCCAAATAATGTTTCTACTTCCTGAGTCTCTTTACTCAGCTGTAATTTTAACACTACAATACTTAAACGTTTCAAACCAAGACTAGATTATTCTGCATTAACATCAGTGTCCTAAAACCCCAGTTTGTGATTTATGATACCTTTACTTCATTTGTGAGTTTATTGAAAAGCATAAGTTGTAGTTTTTTTGGAATCTTGACCACATTAGAACTGGTCCAGCTCAAAATCTACAATATTTAAACACTTCAACCGAGACTAGATTATTCTATTAGAGCAAATTAATTTGTGTCAATATTTCTACACTAGATGCAGACATAGGACTGAATTAAAGAAGCCTTAAGCAGGATTAATGTTTAGACTTGTGTGTTAATGTATGGGTGAGTTAATGTATGGGTGAGTTAGTGGTTGCTGCAATAAAACAGGTTCTAGTTAAACAAAATAAAAAGTGTAAATCTTCAAACATTTTTATTAATCAGCTTTTGTTGTAGTTACGAGAATTGTCTATTTTTGCCCTCAGCTGCAAAAGGAGCTTCTCTCACCCTGCAAGAAAAGACATTCAGTTATGAAGGATGAACCTTTTTCTTATTGTTTTACATGAGCAACTATGTTCATCTTTCTTTAGTCACTTATTCTCTTACCTCTCCTCCACCTGGTTATGCTCACTGTGTCTCAGTCTTGGTTTTCCAAACCATTTATCAATTATAAATGATTTGTTATAAATGACATGTTATATATATATATATATATATATATATATATATAATTTTAATGATGGTATTTTTTTTAGAACCATTGTATAATGATGGTTTTTGAAATGTATGTGTGGCTGGCATCAACCATCCTGACTGACAGGGACTGAAGATGGAAATTAGTCCTGGCTATAATCTTGTGTATTTTCAAATGTGTGTCATTTATAAACCGCAGAAAATAATATATTGCAATATATATTGTTACTGCATCTGCTTCCAATTATATCATAATATAGATTTTAGGCCACATCGACCATTCTTATTACACTTACACACAAAGTTACACTCTGCTGGTTACGCTGTGATATTTAGCACATGAATGTTCCTTTAGAACAGCTGTGTCATTTCACGCTGATCTAAAAAATGTTTAACCATAATCGGGCTTTTGAGCAGGTCTGCTTTGTTTTCAAACAGCACCCTCGTTACTTCGGCTGTACGTCATTCCTGTTAAAACACTCCTGAATATTCAGCCAGAGATTTTTTCTCCTAAAATGATGTCAGCTATCAACAAAAGGGACTTACAAAAAGATCAATCAGCAATAAAAATCCAGATATTATTTGAGTTGTAACAAACACAATTCAAATTACCTGGAAAATCAGCCTGAGCAACTGCAGGGGACGGTGCCGAGGCATCTGGGACAACTTTGGTCGGTGTCTCTGCTTGTCTGGGACAGTCAGACGGAAGGTCTTTCAGCCTTAGCTCGGCTCTCTGCAGCCTCACTTTGAGTTGAGAAATCTCGGCTGTTTTCTGCGCCAGCTGAACCTTTTGGTCGTGTAACGCATTTTCAAAAATCTTCATAACTTCAAACAAAGCTGTCCTTAGCACCGAGTCCATCGTCGTGGTCAGCTGGACCCTGTACCCTCTCATCAGTTCATCCGCCATCGTGGAAGCACGCTTAAAGCACTTGGTTGATGCTTTAGATTAAACAGGTTGTTGATGTGCAGTGGAGGTCCCTGTCCCCTAAACAGACACATTAACAAGATTATATTAATTCACAGATGACTTTACAGTGGTTGGTCTAATCACCAATGATGATCACACGCCGTACAGACAAGAGGTGGAGCAGTTAATTGGTTGATGTGGCAACAATAAGCTCTCTCTGGATGTGGAGAAAACCAAAGAAGTGATTCTGAACTTCAGAAGAAGCTGTGACTGTGATGTTTTATTCTGTCAAAGTATGCTACAATTAAATCCATTCAGGGGACTGGGAGAGTGGCTGTGTTGTATAAAAAGCAGCATTCAACGTTAATTAAATGTCAATTTCACAAATGCTGGTAGTTTGGTGATTTCAGCCGATATTATTTCCTACTGAGTTACAACCAATCAGCACGAGTTAACCACGAGACCTGCCCAGTGACTCTACCGGGCCTTTTCTGAGTACATACACCAAAGGCAGCTACTCTGTTGGTCCATAAAATGGCCCAGAAAGTCATCTTTTGGGGCCAGCCCTATGAAATGGAGACACACACCTGTGAAGGTCCAGCTAAATTACCCAAAGTTCAAAAAGTGGAAAAGTGTCTAATGAGATCATCCTACAAAAGGACAATGGAAAGCATCCCAACACACTACATTTGCAGCCTGGTTTGGGATCTGCTCAGCTGAGGAGATGAAAAGTGCAGAGAGTAGTGAGAGCTACAGAGATCATCAGCACCCAAGTCCCAGCCCTAGTGGAAAGCCACAAAGACTGATATACTAAAAAGACAACAAACATCCAGCAGGACACTCCACCACCTCTCGCCCATCAGACCACCTCTTTGTACCCCTGCCCTCTAGCAGAAAACTACAGAACATCCAGATTTCGCAGCAGATTCTTTTCTTGGGCCATCTGACTACTGAACACCCAATAAGTTGCTCTAGTTGTTTGTTTTATGGGTTTGCATCAAAAAAATATAACATGTGAAAGCAGTACAAAAATAAGTCTTTATGCACCACAAAGCATTTGTGCTCAGGGCACCCAAAGGGCTAGCACCATTCATGGTTATAGCTAACAAACACCACGTGACTGATTCAACTTCCCAACAGACTGTGAAGTTATTTAAAACCATTTCAAATTGAAACATCTGCAGTTGGAAGATCAGATCAAATGATCAGATCTGGTTTCTTTTAATGTCACAATCTCACTTCCTGTCATATTTGTTAGGTGGTGCTTTGCAAAAGCCAACAGAAAATGTGTGCAAGATTACGTCACGATTTACCGAAAATGTGCATTTGGGATTATTATTTAACTTTTAATTTAACTATTGACGTTTGTAATGGAGAACCAACATTAACCGGTGTTAGCTTAAACGCTACAAACACCCCATTCAACAATAGGTCAAAGACCTTCATAGTATGAATTTAACATAAAGAATGACTGAGTGATTGCACACGTTTAACTTTCTTTAGGACACGTGGCAAGCAAATAAATGACAGTTAACTTTGTGGTTCGGCACCAGCAGACCTCTCACGCTGCCTCACATTATTAATGAATGAATATCTATGTCCTTGAAACACATTCAACGAAATATAATCCAGCCCTATGGAGTAAAAACATAAACACAATATAGAACATAAAAATAACAGGGGTGTAATCAGAAACAATGTGAAAAGTTAAAAGAAATAAACAGGCAATAAAGACGTCGAACTCACGTCATTCAGGCTGAATCAAGCCGAAAACAAAACAATCTTTTCGCCAAAATCCATATTGAACAAGAGCAGATCGCCTACTGACAGCCCGAAAACAAGTCGCAACACCAAACATCTACAATCTACAGCCGTTCTGAACAGCATTACAGATTCCTGAAAAACACCAAACCCTCGTGCGCCATTTTTACTCCAGAAATCCGACCCGGATGAAAGAAACCTTTACGTTATTTTTAATCCCCGATCCTGTGCCGCGGTTTTTGCCTGTCTCAAGATGAGCATCCGTCTGTATTTCAAAACTAACATACCTTCAACGAGTCAACAAAGTTAACACGCTGGCCACATTTTCGTTATTCCCTGGGCCTCAAGTCACTCAATATGGCGGTAACTAACGCAAACAGACGAAGCTACGCAAAATAATCCTTTAAACGGATAAAAGAAAACTGTAGAAAACAGACAAAACACATTTACCTGGAATCCAAATGGATGTGAGGATTGATATGCTTTAGCCAGGAGTTATAATGTCGGTACAAAAGATAACACAGCGGAACTGTACATCACAGCAGCGATTTTCCCGCCGTGCTCTACGAGAAAAAAAATGTAGGTGTTGTGTTGCAATGTGTTCCCCTGTTACCAGTTGTTTTACATTCAAGAAATGTTACCCCTTCTAAAGAGTACAAACAAGAAAATCTCTAAGTAAGTAAATAAGCATATTTTATTTATAAAGTGTCCGTCAAATATATACAATCACAAAGCGCTGTACAACATAGATAAAATAGAACTAAAACTGTAAAACGGGCTCTATGTATGTATTTGAAAAAATATGATATTTTTTTCTACATAACAGAAATAAGTAATCTTTTAATAGTAATTTATTTCAGTTAAATGGTACAAAATGTTTCAAAATATTTTATAGTTGCAATGTTTTTTTTTTCTTAAAACCAAAAACTGACTTTTGTTCAGGCAGGAATGGGGCAAAGATGGAGCGGAAATAGATTTTTCCGAGTAACAAATTTCGACACAGCCCTTACCACAGCGGAAATGATACTGGGTGTGCTGCGTTCACTGTACCTCGAAATAAAATACTCCCACTAAAATATAAATTTAAAGCAGAAAGACAGGGGGCATCTTTGTTTGGGTTCATTTTTTTAAACAAATAGTACTTGTAGACATGTGGTCAACATAATTGAGGAGATTTGCTGAAATGCGCGGAAACGTTTCCCTTTTGTTTTCAATTTCCCAGTTGGAAACCCTAAATTCCGAGTTATATTACAGCACGAAAGGTACAAACAATTTCTGTTTACTGATTAAACCAAGTAAACAGCCACACCATCAGGTGACAGCATCTTTTTTATACAGTCATTGGAAACTGCTGGAGAGCGTAACATCGTCGCCGCCATATTGGGTGGGCTCCTCACTCTCCAAACCCAACTGCAGTCAACGCAGGATGGGCAACTATGCCCGTTTTTGTGCAGCCTATGGTTGCAACAATAGGCAGCGCCAGTCCATGGTGTGTCTGATGTCTGTGAGAGAACCTCCTGGTCCTTTTTTCCTCAAAACTTTATTGAAAGATTATGTACACAAAATTGAAAGAGAACTTTACAACATCAAAACTAAAATAACAAGACTGTATATAATGAAAATACATTACAAAGAACAGTAACACAAATGGATCTGCTTATAAAATGAAAATCTTTTTTGGGAGTTGATTGTTTTTCTAATTTTCTGACTGAGTTACTATTCTTTAAAATTATAAAATGATGGGGATTTTGTAATCTGTTTCATCTTATGTAAATAATATTTAGCTAAACAAGCTTAGTTTGTTTTTCAACAGGTTTGCTCCAACACACACACACACACACATCTACAACAGGCACCACCATCACCCCCCCCCCCACACACACACACACCTCCACTCAGTTTCCCCCTATCCCCTAAACTCACATCCCTCCACACCTCCTCCCCCCACAGCACCACACCCTCCTGCGCTCACCGACCAGGTGAGGAGAGAACTGAGGCAGCCCCAGACTGCTTAGAGACTGTGCTGACCAGCTTAGTGAAGTTGTCACGCACATGTTCAACCTGAGCCTTTGTTTGGAGTAGGTCCCCATCCTGTAGAAGACCTCCTGTGTGGTTCCAGTTCCCAAAACATCACATCCCAGGAATCCAGACCACTACAGACCTGTCGCCTTGACCTCCCATCTGATGAAGACCACGGAGAGACTCATCCGCACCCACCTACGCTCCGTAGTGAGCCCAGAGATAGACCAACTGCAGTTTGCATTCAGACCAAACATGGGGCTGGAGGACACCATCATCTACCTCCAGCACTGGGTGCTGACTCACCTGGGGATGCAAAAAAGCTCTGTGAGAGTCGTGTTTTTGACTTCTCAAGTGCTTTTAAAACCATCCAGCCATCTTTACTTTAACAGAAGATGAGAGGAGCAGGAGTAGATGGACATCCAATGACAAAGAAATGGAAAGTCTCAGAATAGTATCATTTTAATGGTAGGTTTTTTTTAACAGTGACAGATAGCACATCAAAAGGAAAATAAAAAAAATTACTTAAAAAAAAAGATAGAAAATGATTTGCATTTCATTGAGTGAAATAAGTATTTGAACCCCTACCAACCATTAAGAGTTCTGGCTCCCACAGAGTGGTTAGACACTCCTACTCACTTAGTCACCCTCATTAAAACACCTGTCTTAACTAGTCACCTTTATAAAAGACTCCACAGAATCAATCAATCAAGCAGACTCCAAACTCTCCAACATGGGAAAGACAAAAGAGCTGTCCAAGGATGTCAGAGACAAGATTGTAGACCTGCACAAGGCTGGAATAGGCTACAAAACCATTAGCAAGACTCTGGGAGAGAAGGTGACAACTGTTGGTGCAATTGATCGAAAATGGAAGGAGCACAAAATGACCATCAATCGATCTCGGTCTGGGGGTCTTCACAAGATCTCACCTTGTGGGGCGTCAATTATTCTGAGAAAGGTAAGAAATCATCCTAGAAATACACAGGAGGCGTTAGTTAATGACCTCAAAGTAGCTGGGACCACAGTCACCAAGAAAACCATTGGAAACACATTACACCGCAATGGATTAAAATCCTGCAGTTCTTGCAAGGTCCCCCTGCTGAAGAAGGCACATGTGAAGGCCCGTCTGAAGTTTGCCAATGAACACCTGAATGATTCAGAGAGTGACTGGGAGAAGGTGCTGTGGTCAGATGAGACCAAAATTGAGCTCTTTGGCATTAAGTCGCCGTGTTTGGAGGAAGAAAAATGCTGCCTATGACCCCCAAAACACCATACCCACCGTCAAGCATGGAGGTGGAAACATTTTGCTTTGGGGGTGTTTTTTTTCTAAGGGCACAAGACAACTTCACCACATCAACAGGAAAATGGACGGAGCCATGTATCATCAAATCCTGAGCGACAACCTCCTTTCCTCTGCCAGGAAACTGAAAATGGGTCATGGATGGGTGTTCCAGCACGAAAATGACCCAAAACATACAGCAAAGGCAACAAAGGAGTGGCTCAAGAAGAAGCACATTAAGGTAATGGAGTGGCCTAGTCAGTCCCTGGACCTTAATCCAATAGAAAACCTATGGAGGGAGCTGAAGCTCAAAGTTGCACAGAGACAGCCTCGAAACCTTAGTGATTTAGAAATGATCTGCAAAGAGGAGCGGACCTAAATTCCTCCTAAAATGTGCACAAACTGGTCATCAATTACAAGAGACGTTTGACCTCTGTGCTCTGTTCCTCACTTTTTAACTAATAAGACAGTTCTACAGGAATTTTAAACCACAGTTTTTAATGAATAATTGACATTTTGTTTGAAAATTTACAATCATTCTAGTCGTTAGTCTTTGACAGGATTTTGGTCTGGACCGCCACAGAATGCTGCTATTTTTGCATTTACTTTTAAATACATAAAAGGTAGGGTGGATGTTCAAAACTAATCAATGCTAAGTTAACCATTATTTATAACAATAATGTATTAAATGTATGAAACACAGATTGGTTCCACAGCAACTTTGTGGCTGATAGCCTGGAAATCAGCTCTGTGAAGTAGTTTTCTAAAATGCCCACCACTGCCTGAAAAAACACCCATATTTGAGGAGAAACAACAGTCTTTTGATTAGTTTTAATAAAATAAGTTTTATTATTTGTGCAAGCTAAAGGTCCTATTTCATGCAAAATCCATTTTTGAATGGAATCCTAGTGTCTTATTTCCAGGTTGAAAGAATGGGTCATGACTCATTAAAATAACATATTTCATAAAAATGACATCTCAATAATGCCAATAGTAATATGTTATCATATAGTGCTCCTACCATTGCTCTGTTAGGTGTGAAATATCCTGGTACAGGTCCTGTAAAAATGATAAATCAGATTATGAATAGGAGTGGCTCTACAGAACCAAATAGAAGAGATTCATTACTTGTTTCACATCTTTTTAATTGCAAAAGGATCAGTGCAAAGCAAAAGGGTCCAATCAAGTGCATTCAAGGTTCCCCTACAGTATTTCCTGGACAACAAAGTATCTCAGCTCTTTGCTTTATTTACACCGATACAAATAGGAAAATGCTGGAATGATCTTTTATTTCAGTCTTGACCTCCATCTTAGGCAAAGGTGGTGTTGTTCCAGGCCACATTGGCTGCATCCATGTCCACAAAATTGATATAAATCCTAAAACAGACACCAGAAGAGAAGAAAGAGGTTATCGAGCAATGAGTAGTTATGTATCACACAGAGGCTGTGTTTGATCAAGTCCTATAAAGTGGATCAGCATGCTGATGGACTACCGTTACCTGTCAGCAGAGACTCCCAGGTGTTTGTTGAGCAATCCACACAGGAGTTTGGAGTACTGCTCGTTGTGGGCGCCGCTGATCTTGCCGATGCTGTGGAGGGAGCAGAGAGCGCAGGGGTCTCCCTTCCCACCAAACATCATCATTTGGTCTGGGTTAATATGCACAGCAATGTACTGAAGACAGATGAGGGGAAAAAAGCAAAATTAAGTGTCAAACCTAAGTGTAGTTAACAGTTATGTTCAGTTTTTGATGTTAAGACAAATATTTTTTCATTGTAACTTTAATATTACGTCTCTTTTTCTTTAAAATTATTTTTTCCACATTGATGGAATTCAGTTGTTTACATTGAAATCTTTACAACAGAGCTATAAGTAATATTTATCGTTCTGTAGATTTTGGATCTTTGCGGTCTCTCGTACTAATCTTGTTTTAAAAAAAGATTTAAATACTGTAAATACTTTGCTATTTTTACCACAGTATTTTATTTTTAGATTTATTTATGTTCAATATTTAGATTTTTAAAGTATTTCTGCGTCTTGATGTTTTTTCTACCCTCGATTCTTTATTTTGCTCCTGTTGTGGACGTGACTGCTGCTGTGACACCAACATTTCCTCACTCAGGAACAATGAAGGGATTTTCTATTATATTCATTTTTATTTTATTTGAGTTTTAAAACTATTTTTGCGTTATTAGGTTCATTATCATTTTGAATTTAGACTTTTATTATTAATACTAAACATTCTTTCTGATGTAATTTTATTTATTGTTTGTCGATAACTTTATCCGGTTTGCATCTCTTCCTGGAGAATATGGACCAGTGATATTTGAATAAAACCAGAGGCTGGTGAGCTTCATTTGCATCCTGACCTTGAACCAAAGGTCGCTGGATGACGTTGCCTTTTGCATTTAATCTAGACTACTTAATTTAATAAGTAATTATTTTCAGATATTATTATTATTTTACAATTTACACAAACTCATCCCAAGAGATGAACAGCTCCCCCCCCTACAATAGATAATCTCTCATTTTAGATTTGCAGTTTCACAAACATTTTTACATAAAGGATATTATTTGGTACCGATATGATTTAGTAGACATGTCGTTCCATAAATTGATCAAATTCAGAATGGTAAATAATCTGAACTGATCCACCTGAGTGTTATAATGAAGTAACTGACGTTATCTCTTCCTGGCCTACCTGAGCAGGTTTACCCATCGCTTTAGCTAACTCCTTCGTAGCCTCGGACAGCAGAGCCGCTGGCACGTCGCTTTTAGCCACGTTGGTGTTCACCACAAACATCGGCATGATTGCTTTTGTTTCTTATCTTCTCTCCAGCGCAAGATGCAGATGTTCTCCGCCTGTTTCCAGCCAGTAGAAGAAGCCACGAGAATCTTCACATCCTCCTTTATAGCGGAAACAAATTGGCCACAGCGCCACCTCTCTTCCTGGAGGACACATGGCAACATGTTTTTATGCCACATTACACCAGGGATCTATCCTAGTGAACTAGACCAAATACTATATATTATATGTGATATTTATTACATTATATGTTATATTTTCACTATTATATATTCATATATATATATATATATATGTGCGTGTGTGTGTGTGTGTGTTTTGAGATTCAATTCAGTTTATTTATAAAGTGCCAAATCATGATGAGTCGTCTCAAGACATTTCACAAAGTAAACATTACAATAAAGTATAGTTCAATAAAGCTAACTATGTGTCTGTTGCTGCTGCCTCTTGGCCAGATTGTTGTTGTAAATGAGAATGAGTTCTCAATCGACTCATCTAGTTAAAGAAAGGTTAAATAAAAAAATAAAAAAATAAAATAAATAAGCCAATCAGTAAAAACGTTTCTATAAGGAACCTAGCAGATTGCATCATGTCTTTTCAACAATCCTCATACTAAGCAAGCATGTAGCGACAGTGCAGAGGAAAACTCCCTTTTAACAGGAAGAAACCTCCAGAGGATCCTGGCTCAGTATGAGCAGCCATCCACCACGACTCACTGGGGATTGAGAAGACAGAGCGGGCACATGCACACACACCCCCCCCCCATACACACACACACACAAGCAACATATATACCAAGTAGTTTCTACGGCTACACTGTGATTTCTTAGTAGAAATTCTATTTAGTAACATATACTTTATTGCCTTTATCTGAGTGAATCTATACTTAATTCAACAGATGAACTAGTAGTAGCACATTCTATCATTCATCAGAATTGAACCATAAGCCCTATCAAATAGAAAAGTTTTGATCCTAGTCTTAAAAGTAGACAAGGTGTCTGCCTCATGGACTAATGCTGGGAGCTGGTTCCACAGGAGAGGAGCCTGATAGCTAAAAGATCTGCCTCCCATCCTACTTTTAGATATTCTAGGAACCACCAGTAAACCTGCAGTCTGAGAGCGAAGTGCTCTGTTAGGAACATATGGAACAATCAGATCACTGATGTATGATGAAGCTTGATTATTAAGAGCTAAGATGAAATGACAATGTAGGACTACAGCCGCATTTGACTTAAACCAGTACTAAAAAAGTGCAAAGCTGTTCAAAAAAAGGTAGACGGGAGTATTTACTTAAATATCAATATGTGTTTTGCAGTTTCACACGTTTTTCTTACAAACTGGCACAAAAATAAACAAATAGCATTATTGAACAGTGTAGTGTAGGCTAGTTTTTCTATCTTGCAAGCAAAGACAACTGATCCATTAGCATGTATGAAGATGACATTTCCTCTTTACAGTAATAAGCTCACTTGGGAAGGGTGTCATCATAAAACAGAAAATGCTCCAAGTTGAAATGAATGTTAATTTAAAAACCCAACCAGTCATGACCTATTTCATAATACTATAAACAAACAGCAAAGAGAGTGACACATTTTAAAGTTTGCACTTAACCTTCAAACCATTTCCTCTGTGGGTAAGAAAAAATATTTAACTGGCAGTTTTATTATCTTTGAGCAATTAATAATCCCTCTTTTGGGTACATTTTCAACATAAGAACTGATATTAAAAACATTTTTGCATACAAATGCGTAAGTAGTGTAACAGGCTAAAGGAATAATACAAGAATTTTCTATTCTATTCTATTCTAGCCTGCTTTTAGATTTGACAATTCCACTATAAGATGAAAGTTTAGCATCATCTCCATCAATATATCAGAATAGATATTGTTTATGTTAAATTTAACAACAACAATAAGCAATGCATTTTTATGCTGCTAGTAGTGACCCCTTGTGGCACTACCATGGTGATGCCCCAATGGAGCTGTCCCTGTAGGGTTAATGGTTGTTCTGCCTGTAAGTGTTTGAGAATAAACTTTAGTTCTTACATCATCGGCGTGGTTATGCCTGGCATTTGGGCCTTAAGCTTCAGATGTTTTCTGATTAGACCCGAATCTCAAGACAGAAGAAATATTGCATTTTGATATAATAGTTAAAAAAAATAGTTAAAATGATTAAATCAGCAATTGTCTCAAATAATCTGGCCACAGCCCTGATCTGCCGTGTCGCTGATATTATAGATGTTTTACAGGTTGAATTTGTGCTGATGCTACACGAATAACTTTTATGTTGGGCTCTTTTGAAAAGTTGGGCTGTGTTAAGCTGCAACTTGAGGTCATGAGATGATGGTTACCAGGAAGCTAGGATTCCACCCCAGCAGGGCCAGAAACATTTTGAAGGACACAACCCACCCCTGCCACCATCTTTTCAACCTACTGCCCTCTGGCAGGTGCTTCAGATCCATACAGGCCAGAACAAATAGATCAGGGATAGCTTCTTTCCTAACGCTATCACCACCACTTAACCTAAACTTGCACAATAAGTAATCTGCACTGTAATATCAAGTCTTTGCCTGTCTGTTTCTGTCATCCAGTACTGTACTGTGTATTTATATTTATATTAAGTGTATAGTTAAATTATTGTATAGTTTTTTATGATGTGCTAAAGCATATGTGCAGCCCTTTTATAGAGTTGTTCTAATATCGTTGTACTATGTATAATAATGACAATAAAGGTTTTCAATTCAATTTAATGATACCAGAGGGTCGCTGATGACGATGTGAGCAGGTGGGCCCGAGTTCTTCATGAAGTTCATGATCATCCTCATTTTTGACAAGTTTTAATTCCAGGTTGTTGTGTCAGGTGGGGAGGATCTTCATCCAACTGCTCTGAAAATGTTTTTACTCTATTACAAAAGTAATTTCTGTTTGAGATGAAAACATTATTTTTTTAAAAGTTTATAATTAAATATAAAGAGTAAATAAAAATAGCTTCATATAAAATGACCATAATAAAAGTATCCTTGAGTTTAGGAACCTTTTTGTGAATGAGTCAGAGGTCAGAGGTCAGCGTTTTAGCAACAACAAAACAAAATCATCCAGAGAGTTAAAACAAAAAACAGTAAAAGACTGTGAAGATGTGAAGAACTGACACCTTAAAAATGACATAGAAACTGAATTCTTTAAAAGTTTAACTTGAAAATATATTTGAAAATTAATATTATGAAAATATTTCGGCTGAGCTAAATTCCCAAGTCTCTTCACCTTTGCCGTATGTTACTCTGAAAATCCATTTTCCAAACACTCTTATTTGGTTTTCATGCCAAGTTTGCCACAATAACAACATGGTGACCGCATTGACAAATGCAGAAAACAGGGATTTTGTACTTTTCAGAACGTGACCGCGCGTTCTATTAGGATAGTTACGGTACTGGGCATGCGCAGTGTTCCCAAGCATCATAGCGCTGAAGGAGGCGAGCCGAGGAGGAAAACAGTGGCAGCAGGAGTCAGGGACACAGAGTGCTGAAGTTGGTCGGCTCTTTCCCTTTGTCGCCGTTTCTCGGCGCTTACATACCGCAAAGTTCCTCTGTAATCTGTGAAATAATCCTGCGAGACTTCATTATACGCAGAATAAGATAATCCTCCGGATATTGGCAATCAAAAGGTACGTATTCGGAGCTAAATTAGCTAGGCTGTTAGCACTTTTCAACGTCACCGAGAGGCTGCTGTTTCCTATCAACTTATCGATAACAGAGCGACAAGTTTACCAACAAGCCGATAAGGATAGTGTGTATGCTTGAGCTACAACATGGCTGTGGTCCTGATTACAACATCAGAAGTGATTTAGTGTATTTAAATTTGTACATATTTTAACATATGGTAAAATCATTATGATTGATTAGCAACAAGCTAACTACTTCAGTGACGGGTGCTTAGATCGTGACGTTCAGTGGAGATGAAATCTATTAGATATGATAAACTTTAAGGATCTCGGTATTAAAGCTGTTTTCTGTAGCAAAGCTGTTGTAAAATGAATGTTCGGTTAACATCAAGGGTTCGTCTGATCCACAGCTGTCCGAGGATGATGGAGGAATCGGTGAGCGCCTTTGAGACGCATCTGACAGCCGTCATGGACAGCTTGATCCGCGCCTCGGTCTGTGAGATCACCAAACTCTTCCAGGAGACCGTGAACGACTACCTGGTGGAGCTGTCCCTCAACAGGAAGGAGAACGACGCTCTGAAGCTGCGGCTGAAGCTCACCGAGAGCAAGCTGAGGACCGAGCGCAAGTACGGGATGGGCTGGGCGGCCAACCGCCGCAACGCCGGGCTGGAAGAAGGGTCTGGAGGGAGGCACAGGCGGAAAGTTGACCTGACTCGTGAGTGTTTGATATGAGCTCGAACCACTCATTAATCAGTGTGTTTTTGGTCAGAGGAGGGCTCTCTAAACAGTCTCTGACACACTTGTTTTGTTGGAAACCATCTGGCAAGAGCTGATCTCTCCCTCCTCCCTTCCTCCTCCGCCTCCTCCTCATGAGCTCTCCCTCTGTCCTTCACCTCCCCCTCTCCTCTCCTTCCACTGCATTCTGTTCCTCCCACTTCCTCCTTCCCCTCATGCTTTGCACTCCTCTCCCTCCCCCAACCTCCTTCTGTCGCTCTCCAACTCTCCCTCCTCCCCTTTCCCTCTCCTCCTCTCCTCCTCCCTTCCCCCACCTCCTCCTACTCTGTTCTCTCACGTTGCACACACACATACTCCCCCGCCTCCGCTCCTCTCCTGCTTCTCTTTCCATAATTACACTCCCTTTTTAATTCAACTTCTCTCCTCTCTGTCTCTCCCTCCCCTCTTCCCACTTCTTCATCCTGCCCCCATTCTTTCTCCTTTAACATGTCCTCCCTCTTCTCCTCTTCCTCACCAATTCCTCCTCCCCTCTCTCTTGTATTTGTCACATGTTTTTCTCTCCTTCCCTCTCCTCCACGTCCTTCTACGCCCCCTCTCCTCACTTGTTCATCTTGCTCTCTCCTCTCCCTTCTTGATTTCTTCTCTCCTTCATCTCTCCAATCCTCTAATTTCTCCTTCTTCTTCCTCCTCATCATGTCCCACCTCTCCACCCTCATCTCTCCTTCATCTTTCGCTCCTTGCCTTCTAATCATCTCCTCCCACTCATCTCTCTCCCCCTCATATTTCATCTGCTGTCCCCCTGTGCCCTCTGTCTCTCCACCTCCCTCTTCATCACCCTCCCTCCTTTCTCTACAGGAGGCAAGTTGAAAAAGAGCCCAGCAGCAGCTCATGCCAAAGGCTGGCCTGGGGGTGTGTGGGAGGAAGGAGAAGGAAGCGGGGGAGGAGGGGGAGGAAGCGGAGGAGCTCTGGGCTTGGGAGCAGCAGCAGCAGGAGGAGGAAGAGGGGGGAAGGAGGCCAGGGAGGCATACCTTGTCCAGTTCCCCCAGGATGAAGAAGACGAGGGAGGGATGGTGGATGACGAGGACGGGGAGGGCAGCCTCAGCGGTGAGGGGGAGGAGACGGCCAACATCAAAGAGGAGGTGAGGGAGACAGGCTTTCTCAGAGGAGGAGGAGTAGGAGGAGAAAGTGGCAGAGCATCTCTGCTGCTCAGCAGCTTCTCAGTGTTGACACAAACACAGAGAGAGAGAGAGAGTTAGTTCAGCCTAACATTCAGCCTCAAATCACTGCAGAGATGTGGAGCATGAAGAAGTCCAATCCATTTAATACTTAGCTTCCAGAGGAGCCAGTTGAGTCGGGAGCTCTTCAGATTTTAGCTACAGCAAGATTTTAGGTTCAGACCAGGGGTGCCTCGATCTCAGGTTTTTCTCAAGATCGGTGATCGGCCAAAAACTTCAATCGGTGCACCCCTAGTTCAGACACTTCTGGTGGAAACAGAAATATCTGAGAATGCAGCTGGATAAATTAGCTGTACACGCTAACTGTCTGAAACAGGAACATTTTTACCGTAATTGACAAAAAATGTTGTCTTAAAATTTGTGATAAGGAAAAACAAAGTCCCAGACCAACCCATAATAAATGGTAGGAGCATTTTTAGCCAACTCAAACAATCCTTGGATATTTTCTTTATTTGAGTCAGTTTAATGCTACATAGTGGATTTTAGGACATGTATGGCTTGAATTGCAACATAGAACATAAAACATGTTTTAATATGAGAGGTTTTTAGTAACGGATGAGTGTAAAAATCCATTCAAACGGCATTGACTAATCCACCCCTGTGCTCGACAGCTGGAGCGGTTTTGGTTTCAGACATTTTTTTTCTCATTCCAGCCTAAATCTATAATAGCTGGTTCATTTTAAGCTTGTTCCAAACTTCTGATGCTGATTATTGTAAATGTTTAACCAGACAGTTGTCAAACTCTGCTTTATATGTCTTCCAATCTGTTTGGTTTTCTCATGAAGGTTTAGAGCTCCTCCAGCTTCACTCTCTACGTTGTTGCACAACTTTGCAGCTCTGTGCACATCAGTTCTCTGAAACTGTCAAGAAGCCAATAGTTACTGTTTTTTGGGCAATATCTGTTAAGTATTTACAGAGCTTTTACATTTGCATAGCATAGACGTGCAAACATGCCCAACTCCTAACTCTCAGCTTAAGGTCTAAGGCCTTAGAAAAAAGTCTTATAGGGTTTAATTGTCTTGTAACACCTGGTTATTTTATTTGTAATCTGCTCTTCTCATTTTGTTCATCTTCCATCTTTCTCTCTTCACCTTTACAGTAAACAAACAGTGGTGGTTCATAACCAGAACACACAATGTAAATGTCTCAAATGTAAATGTCTTCTACATCCTGGAATCAGCCGTTCTCCTACTAACGCTGTTCTTTTCTGTGCAGTTTTGCCAGTCAGAGGGCTATCAGCCTGCTTCTCTCCATCTAATCAAGGAGGCGTTGAAGAGGAATCAACCCAAGCAGAACCTTCACATTAGTTGTAAAACCCAGGATGAAGGTGCTGATCCCAGGAGGACAAGTCAGAAAAAGTTTCAGACTCTAGTAGTTAAAAAGGAATTTCTTCCTCACACAATCTCTCCTCCTTTTGCAGAACTGTCAGATAATCCCCCGACTCTTCATCCCAGCCAGAAGGAGGAGAAGGAATGGGAGGTGGACTCTACAGAACCGTCAGAGGAGGGCATGACAATGGATGAGCTGCAGGGTCTGGAGTCTGCTCTAAGAGTGGAGAGAGGCCGCGAGCAGGCCACCAGAACGAGTTCACAACACTGTTCAGAGAGGGCAAGAGGGGGTGAGGTCAGTGGGGCCCCTAAGTACATCGGTCTGGATGGAATGGAGCAGGAGGAAGAACAGGATGCTCAGCCTCCCACTCTGCAGAGGGAGGACCAGGTTGGACAAGGCAGGCTGAAGGAGGATGTGAGGGCTGCAGTGGAGCTGAGGCTAGGATGGCCGAAGAAGCTGAAGGAGGAAGACTCTGTTGTAGTCAAGTCTGAAGATGATGCCGTGGATCATTCAGAGTCCGAACTGCCCCACCTGTCTGCTCCAGGAAGTGTTGGGGAGAGCGGAGAAGAGGACGGAGGGGGGGACCTGCTTCACTTCTGCCCACAGTGTGGAGGAGGCTTCACCTCTGAAGCTGAGATGGATGAGCACCCTTGTCCACTAGGTGGTGCCCACCTACAGGGCAGTGGATCGGAGGAGGGCCTCTTCCCCTGTGCCCACTGTGGGAACACATTCAGTCACGCCTGGGCTCTGAAGAACCACGAGTGCGCCTGCGCCGCAGAGAGGCCGCACTGCTGCGAGATCTGCGGGAAACGCTTTACACACTCGCGCTCGCTGGAACGCCATCATCTGGTGCACACGGGCGAGAGGCCGCACCGCTGCCCACAGTGTGGGCGCTGCTTCAGTCGTCTGGGCAACCTGGAACGGCACCAGAGGATTCACACGGGGGAGCGGCCGTACGGATGTGAGGCGTGCGGGAAACGCTTCAGTCGAGTGGAGTACTTAAAGAGACACCAGCTCATCCACAACACCGAGAAGGCAACGCTGCAGTGCTCCAACTGTGGGCGGGGCTTCTGTGACGTGGAGCAGCTGAAGAACCACCACTGCTTTGAAAATCCGTGTTAGGCCTCATAGAGGTGTCAGCTGGTGAATGGGACTGATCCTCAGTGATCTGTGAGGGGGAACAGCGCATATGTGGATGGTTTTTGCTGGCAAGAATTCACCTGTAAATGCTTCTTGATGGGGGGGGGGAACGACTCAGTCATTTTGTGGTGAAATGTGTCGAGCTTCAACGTATTTATAATGAAAATTACATTGTGCATTAAAAAAAATCTGTTTAGCAATGTTGTTTTCATTTGAAACCTTTTTTTTCCTGGCTGAATCTTTAAGGGTTTGTATGTTTGTTACAACAGTTACATAAATAAACCATGATGTAAGGCGCCCGTTGCTTTATTGAAGATTCCAGGGGTTTGTCTTTGGTTCCAGGGTGATTTCTTCCCACAGCTGCACATGTGGGGAGTTATTTTCTGAGGCATCCTTTTAAGATGAGCAGCAGACCACAGGTGCTTGGGATTAGTTATTCATCAGCTTCACTTCCTCAAAAACATGTTCCTCCAGCGATCACATATCCTGTTGAGCCCGTGGACCACTTTTCTTGGCCTTCACAGGGTGTCTATATGGCCAGGGTGAAAAAGGCCTTTTTCCAGTGTAGTGAAGGTTTAGTCTGGTAAGATTGATAAGATTTATCTGTGCAAAATGTAGATTTTAATTCCGATTCTAATATGTTTTTACCTGAGGAAACACTGGACAGTTTTGTCCTGGCTGATTCAGAGATACTTGGTAGAGTTTTCTCCCAAGTCAAACCAACAACCTGTCTTTTAGACCCAATTCCCTCATCACCAACACTTGGCAGTTTTGCTTGCTTTTAGCACCCCCTAGTGTCTATTATTAATTCACTGATTAAAAGCAAAAATTAAACTTATCTCCTCTGTGCGTTTGTCTTTTTAACGCCTTAATATAACTGCTGAAATGTCTCCTCAGCCTTCATTGGTGTCTACAGGAGCGGTTCATCACTAAATCAAACAAATCAGCTGTGTTCATGATCTAAAACATGCTGGAAGCAGACTGCAGCACCAGGCATGTCAGCTTGGCCTTGAGTTAAATAGTCTGTTGAACCCTGAGATGGGGGAAGGTGTGTTGTGGATGATATAAATCCCACGAGAATTATTAATTTGAAGATTTTGATCTAAACTTTCATTAACAGTTAAAATATTTTCTGACTCCTGGGTCATGTTTAATGTAAACATCCTGACATTTTGGCTTGTATAAGTTCTGTTTCTATAGACAAGTTTGAAGCCAAAGAAATAACAGTCACAAAAGCAGACAGTGAGAAGTAACAGAACTCCATCTGGAAAATGCATCCTTTTCCTTTCAGGCAGGCTAAATGAAGCAGCTGGTGGTGGTTCCTGTAAAAATCAAACAAAAAGATTTAGAGGAATTGCAGAGTTTAACGCTCAGCCAATGGGGAGGCGGCTTGTGGGACGATGCTGAGATAGAAAACCATTTCAGTCGTAAACATTCACGTGTTTTATCCCTCCACCATTGTCAAGTCAACAGAAAGTCTTTTGGAGGAAATAAAATTTAAAATCTAAATGTCAAATTAGAATTTTAGAATCATAGCAAATGTTCCCAGCAGTGGAAAAAATATGTTTTTTCCATAAAAATGCTATTTTATTCCACAAGAGATGAAGGTTTGGTAATCAAAGCTGTGCATGTCCCCAAAGCAAAGGGATGTAATGGGTCAAGTTAAACTTTCTTTGCTCAGGAACAAAAAGAGCAGCATCAAGCAGTAAATGCATTTTCAACCCAGTGACACTGAGATCTCCATCTCAGCTCCACCTGCATCTCTATCCCTTGGACTCTTGGAATATTACTGAATGACTGAAGACTCACTAAATACAATTGATAACGCATAAAAAAGTTAACCCTTTTCCGGCTGCTAAATGGTAACTGATGCTGGTTGTCTGTGAAAGTCTCTTTTTCCTTTTACACGTTTCTCCAAGTACTTCCATGTATAATCCCATGGATGGATAAATGACTGATTTAAGTAACACTGCACACTTTACTGAAATTGAAAACAAAAAACATATTTACGTTGCACAAGTCCTTGACAGAGTATTTATTTGCACCTGTTGCCATGCGTGCACCAAATCACGAAACACCTCCAGTAATGTGGGACGCCAGGTGTGCCAAAAATGCTCAACATTACAAGTATCTCTCACACAAAAAGTACATGTTAACGAGCAATCAACGCACAAACAATGCTCAAAAATGCTTTGATTGCTCGTTAACAACATGTACTTTTCGTGTGAGAGACACACGTAATGTTGTGCGTTTGTAGCACACCTGGCTTTCCATACGGTAAAGTTTGATGGAATTCGAACGTCCGAGCCAACTACATTCTCCTTAGCTTTGACTCAACTTCCTCCCTACCCCCGAGGAGTCATTGATCTCGTTAGGCCATATTTTGTGGGCTGTTTGGGTCAGATACAGAAATGTGTGAATTACATTAAAACTTTCTGGGGATTCGGTTTAGAGCTGCATTGAAGATGCTAGAAAGGTGAAACCCCTCCCTCTGTATTCTTAAGTCAAATGGAAAAAACCTACATTAAATAGAGGAGGCGGCATCTGGTTTCACCCTTTCATTATCTAAAATGCAGCTTTGAACCTAATCTCCAGAAAGTTAGACCTCACAGTCTAATACAATTGGGACTAAAGCCCAGGCCACACTGTGCGCTCCTCAGTTGTTGCAAAGGACTGCTTCATGCCACGCTGCGAGGACTCTAGAGAAGTGGCACACTGCATGGCCCAAGATTTCAGTGAGCCAAACTGCATGAAGTCTCGCTCTAGCAGGACATGCTAACATTATGAGAATACTTGCCAAAAAGCATGCATCACTAAAAGCCGACAGATACCCAAGACAACAACAACAAGAGAACAATGCGCCATCGTGAACACTTCTTTTATTAGAAAAGAAGTGGTCCACATGCTCTTGCGTGCAGCCTCCACTGTTGCTAATGTTATTAATGCTACTCTCGCATTGTACGCTCGTCACTAGTGTTTTGTGTCACTCCCTGGGTGTATTTTTATTGGTTGATTGCAGACGGGAGTCGTAAGTTTTCTGACACTGCTTGACGACTGTTGGAGGCTGAATTTGGTCATGAGAGTGCTCAATAAGCTGTTGCTGGGTCAGTCACACTGAACGGCCACAGACTTGCAAATCACTGTGACGTTCACCATTTTTTTTGTCATGATTATTTTAACGACAAGAAATTTGTCTAGGACTACTGAAAGACGCACAGTGTGGCCCGGGCTTAACAAGATCAACGACTCCTCAGGGGGTGAGAGCAGGTGGAGGGTGCAGAGTGTTCCCCCAATCGTTGTTCCACTGATCACAGTGCTGGGATTGAATTTAGGGGTCCTTCAGCAAAATTGGATAGAAATGCCTATGCTTCAATTCTCCCCAAATACTGGCTGACCTCAAACTCTTTGACGTAATGTTACTAAATCTTTGCACACTGCAAATGAAGATGTTTATGAGTTGTTTTTCAGCTAACAGTAGGCCCTGCAACCCTTTAAGACGCGTGTTCATCTTACCTTGTAGTTCTCTGATAACAGTTCTGGCGCTATGTGTGAGAACGCCATCAGCCCTCTTTTGATTTATACATCATCAGAAAAAAATGACAAAAGAGTTTGGGCTAGATGACAAAGTGGATTACTTGACCTTTTTATTAAATCGTAAATGACAGCCAGTAAAATTAACGGGAAAATTTTATTTTTTTAAAGCCTTTGCTGAGGTAAAACTATGACTCAGTCACCTTCCCATTGTGTGTGTTAGCATTATATGTTATGGTACCTGAGTCATTGGAACCACTGATGTCTATCTTTGTCCTAAGGACTCCTCCTTTCCTGATAAACACCCTCATGAAATATTTGGAGTGTGTACATTTGGGATAAGAACTTGTACATCTGTTGAATCATAGTCATTTGTTTGAATTCTGCTTTCACCGAAAATTAAACAAGCCAAAAAAATTACGGTTGTCTTTCAAACGGTCTCTGCACACAACTGGACAGCGCTGGGACCAATCGGAGCAATCAACGACGTGACATATTCATCGCCAGGGAAATCAGCCAATGGGGCATTTTACCATACCGTCAAAGTAGAAGAAAAAGAAGGGAAGTAAATACATCCCTTATAAAATAAAGGACTTAAGTACCTCTTTCTGCTCATATGTCAAAGAAAAGAAAAAAGGCCAAATTTTCCAAAGTTGATGCTAAAGTCATTTCAAATGAGCGCCTTTCCTGAGCAGACGCCATCTTTTCTACTTTTTCTCCCTCACAGCTGTGGTGCTAAGTCTGTCAAACTTTTCTCTACAAACATAGACTGCTGTGATTGGACCGATTTAAATTGTTCGGGGCCATTGTTAGACCTGCTGAGGCTATAATGGCACGTGGCTAGACCAACCTGGAGTAGCAAAATCTTTTGCTACTGCAACTGTTTGTCTAGATTTCTAGGCTATAGGATGACATCATTATAAGGTTAGTTTATGGGGTTTTGTTTGTCCATATATCAGGGTTCCTGGGCCATTGTGAGCTACAACAAAGTTTCAAATGCTATATATGGCACATTCACATCTGGGTCGGCCTGGCCAAGTCCTGGTAGCTCAGTTGTGTTCACATCTGGGTAATTTGTGCGTTTTCCATGTTCAGCTGACCGTTTTTTTCTGACCTGGTGGTCAGCTTGGTGCTGAGCCGACCCAATACACCCACTACGGACTGATTGGCCGGCTGAAGTTCACATCTACTTGTGGGAGCCTCTGATTGTTGGGTAGAATCAGCCAGCGGTGGCTTCCTGCATGTGCCATTCATTATCAGTCTGGATGCAGTGGAGTAAACATCCTCTCTGACTGCAGCCCGGACAGGTGTCGTTCCAGCCACAGGAGCGCGAGGACAGGCAGCTGTGAGAGGAGCCCACGGCAGCCCTGCTGTTCAGTGAGACAGTAGGAAGCTGTGTGCTTCATGTCAGTCTACAAAAGCAACACTGCTCACGGCTGCCTTTGTTTATTAATTTAATGTCTTTTGCCCCGCCCACATGCTAGGAGAAATCTGCGTTTCTGAGAAGACTGTGTGAACAAAACCTGGCTGTGCGGGACGGTCCAACCCAACCAAGACCAGACTGTACCGACCCAGATGTGAATGAGCCAATAGAAGCTCAAAGAACATTTTCTAACTATATATTTTTTAAAAACCTAATTTTAGGACAGCTTCAACTAAAACTGGCTACATGAAATATCAGTATTGACTTATTTTGGTACGGAGCAGTCAGCTAATGCGTCACAATGCCAACTTACCAGAGAAAATTAAACACAAGGAATGAACAGTGTTCAGTGGTGGAACTACTGGTTTTATTGGGAGCGTCTGAACTCTGATTTAAACCAGACTGAGTAATATTGTGCTTTGTTTAGTCACCAGTGAGCTGGAATCACACTAAAGACACAATCATCAAATTTCCTGCCTTGTTTTACTGACTCAGGTGGTTTTAGGGTGTGCTCTTTGTGTGATTGTGCTACATAATCAGAAGACAACGAAACACTCCAGTAAAACTCATGTAAAGGAGCTGGACTCTAGTGTCAGTTACTGTGTTGATGTTCATCAGTCTGCAGATTATTCTGTATCTGCTCTCCTGATTCTTTACCGCTTTAATATATCAAAGTAAGTTTACTGAAGACCTCATGTTTTAATCCTCAACTCAGTTTTTGTTGCTTGTTATGGATCAAATATTCAATAGAATGGAGATGGGATATTTCTTTCTTTCTTTCTTTCTTTCTTTCTTTCTTTCTTTCTTTCTTTCTTTCTTTCTTTCTTTCTTTCTTTCTTTCTTTCTTTCTTTCTTTCTTTCTTTCTTTCTTTCTTTCTTTCTTTCTTTCTTTCTTTCTTTCTTTCTTTCTTTCTTTCTTTCTTTCTTTCTTTCTTTCTTTTTCCTTCTTCTTCCTTCCTAGAAACACTGATGCTGCATGGGGCTAAAGTCGTGCGTCCTCAGATGGATCAGCTCCGTTGCGCAGCTGCGCTCAGCTTGTCTCTGCGTGTCTTCCGTCATCTTCTTCTTCTCCTTCCAGCCTCAGACCACTCCCTCTCTCGGTCTGACTCTGAACGGAAGAGTCTAGTCTTCAGTCGCCGCTGGGTTTGTTGCCATCGGAAGCTCTCTCCTGATGACTGTGCGCACAGCGGAGAATGGCGGACGCCAACGCGCTTGAGGAGCTGCAGTCGGAGCTCACCTGCCCCGTGTGTCTCGAGCTTTTCCATGATCCGGTGATCCTCGAGTGCGGACACCACTTCTGTCAGGTGTGCATCATCCAGTGCTGGGAGGCCAAGTCGGACGAGATCTCGAGCTGTCCGAAGTGCAGGAAGTCGTGCGCCCGCAAACTGAGACCCAACTCGCTGCTGTGTAACGTGGTGGACAGCGTGCGCAGAGCCCGCACCATGGACGCAGCTGCAGGGACGCTGGGATGGGACCATGAGGTCGCCCCGGACGCGCTGGAGGAACGGGAGACCGGCTCCAGCATGAGCAGCGAGACCTCGTCCACCGGACACTGGCCACATGTGGTGGTGGACATGTGTGAGGAGCATGAGGAGAAGCTGAAGCTGTACTGTGAGGACGACCAGCTCCCCATCTGCCTGGTGTGTGGGATGTCACGAGACCACAAGACCCACAATGTCATCCCCATTACAGAGGCCTTTGAGAACTACAGGGTAGGGTACTTCTTCTTTACAGCTCCTTACTGTCAAGATTAAACTTTTATTTTTTAGAAATAACAGTTAGTTGGTCTCAAAGACAAATTTCCACATTAATTTAGATTTTTCTTTCTATCAAAATTGTGATAAAATTTAGAGTTAGTCAGGAAGTCTGAGTAAAAACTCTCAGTTTGCCCTGTCAGTGTTTTTTTTTTTTATATAATTCCCCAGGCCAGTGTGAACTCTAACTGTCAGGCTCATGTTGACTGTCATTAGCTTGTTTGGAGACTCCTCTCTCTGTGTTTTGACATGTTTTACTGGAGCTAAATTCCTGTTTCTGAGCTCAGTGAAGGATCACATGACTCCCATTTGTTGTTCAGAGCACAGCAGCAACTGGTTATATAAAATCTGCACTTCTAACCTAATTTATTTTCATCATGTGGTTGTTTTATTTCTGCTGCTTGACCAACAGGACAAGCTGACCGTGGCCTTAGAGAGGGTCCAGCTGCAGGCAGAGGAGGCCACGCTCTTCCAGAAACAGACCAATGAGAAGATCCTCCTCATTAAGGTGATAATCTGGTTTCTAGGCAACACTCACCTGTATTCCTCCACCTGTACGTCTGACAGACAACACTGAGGGACGACTCGTCCTCATGACACAAGGTCGTGATGATTGTCATACAAGTGGTTCATGAAAACGTCAAGTTCTGTTTGTGTCACACCCATGGAGTCATGCTGCGTCACACACACACACACACACACATACACACACACACACACCTGCGTTTACCTGACATACGAGCACGCTGCAGGAATCTTTCTGCACCTACGTTGTATCGTAGGCCGCTGATGCACAGCTTTTTCCTTCCTGTGACTGAGCGCCTGTTTGTTTTGCTGCCTGTTTGACCCACTTTCACAGCAGATTCACAGATTTTCACTTCTCAGTTTCTGCTACAGGATGTGGATCAGCAAGGTTGAGCAGAAGTTTGTCAACACGTCTTTTCCTGCAGAATTTACTCTCTTTGTGTCTTTTCTGTGATGTAAAAACAAGTCTGCACCAAATCTAGAGTAAAGGCACGGCTGTTTTTAAGGAGACTGTGTTGTTTGTTTGTTTAGTCAGCTGTTCTGTTAAACACACTTTTCACACACGTGTGTTGTCCGTAATCATGTCAAAGTTAAACTAAATTGTTTAAGAATAATGAAATGCTTTATAGAAAATAAATTAATCCATAAGTACTTTTAGATTTAAGTGTTTTTAAATGTTCCCCAAATTTCTAACAGAAACAACAAATTTGTCCAAAAAAAGGAACTTGTTTATGGAGTTTTGGTTTACGTTTCAGGCTGAATCAGACTCGTTTTAACGCCAAAGCTAGATTTTACCAAAGCAGTGGCATCACAGCAAGGTGTGTATGTGACATTTAAAACAAAACAAGCCAAGGCAGAGGGGATGTGAGTGGCTTGAACCTTCAAAAGAAAAAAAAACATACCAACTTCTTGTGTTAAAGTGGATTTCTGCATTTCAGCAGAGCTTTGAAGGCTGTTTGGAGCAAACAGGAATGTGGAGGTGGTGCTGCAGATAAACGTCACTGGTTTCTAACAGGGAGACTTTGTCTGTGGTTCCTGAGCAGAACTGGCACAGAAGGTGCTCTCCAGGTGGACTTTCCACAGGTTGTTCAGGCAGTAGCTCGGTTTCAATTCGTTTATGAAAGCATGCAGGCTTTTAATAAAAAAAACCTGTGTTTGCATTTTTGCGATTACTGAAAATATTTCAGATTGTTGGTCTAAACGTAGGAAAACCCCTTTAAATTAAATTTAGACTGAAGGAAAAACAAATTGAGAACAGCTTTTGGTTTTCATCTGAGTTTGACGCTTTTGTTTCAACTCTCACTGCCTCCATTAGATGTGTTTCAGACAGAAGTTTTCTGACGTTTTGCTGCTGAAAAACTAAATATTTTTTTAGGGAACTGGAGGAAATTAAAATAGAGATAAATAGAGAATAAATACAGGACTTCACTGACTTGAATGTTTAAACTCTGAACACAAAGCAACCTTTGACCTCTGGCAGCACAGGAAAATAAACCTTATTGAGCTTAGTCATTTCATTAAGGATTTTAATTTCATTAATATTTTAAAGCCTGAAAGAGCCTCATACTTTTACTTTTTCTGGTTTTTTTTTCTTTGTGGTGATTTGGTCAAATGTGACCAGCATAAAGTTAAGTTGTTGATTAAAAACCAGCCAAATAAAGTAAAAGTAACATGAACAACTTGCAGCAATAACACAACAGATGAATGTTTCCTCTACATGACCTGGTGTTCTCATCTCAGGCCTCTTTTTCCTGTAACATGTTTCAGGAGCGAGCAGGAGACCTGGAGCAGCTGGTCGCGGGAGAATTTGCTCGTCTGAAGGAGTTCATCACCGAGGAAGAGGAACGCATAAAGGAGAAGCTGCAGAAGGAGAAGGAGGAGAAGCTCAACCAGCTGGAGGAGGCTCTGACTCAGGCCACGGAGCAAATCAGCCAGCTGGAGACTACAGCTGAAAAACTTCACATCAAACTGAGAGAGGAAGAGAATCCGCAGCAGCTCAAGGTGAGGGGAACAACACAGCGTAATTCAGATTATTGGCAGTGGCACCTCCATGGGGTGGCCATGGGTGGCCATGGCCACCCCTAGAAAATTGCTGGCCACTCCAGGGTGGACCAGTGTTCTTTAATAAGTCATATTAATGTGCACACAAACTATAAATTTATCTTGTTTAATGAAGACCAGGGCTGCACAATGAATCTGATTTTAATCACAATTACGATCTGGGTTTTGAACGATTTATAAAAACAAAACAAGTCGATTATTTGCTCCGCCCCCCTGCTCTGCTCCGAGTTCAAATCAAGCGCACCTCCCACGCAGCGTTGTCAACTTAGCAACTTTGTCGCTATTTTTAACATCTTTTCAGACCCCCTTCTTGACTTTTTATCCTGAAAGCACCTAGCCAACAACTTAGCAACATTTCTGACAACTCTTAGCCACTTTCTGGATAACTGTCATGGACATTCCCTGCAGGTTAGCAAAACATTAGGAATGAGAATGAAGTGAGCATGTGCTGTATGATACGTCAAATGACTATACCTTTCTCGGTGGAGCTCACTCGCTAAAAAACTGTTGTTTTACAAGCTAAATAAATTCAAGACACAGCGAGTCATATCTGAAGTGGATTTAGTATGTTTTATCAGGGCTGCAGTGCAAACTCAGGAGCATTAGACACGCATTTGACTGTCTTCATGCGCACTTAGCTCTTCTCTGAGCATCACGTTGCATCGTGCTGCTGCGCGCGCACACACACACACACACACACACACACTACGGCTCTGCTGACAGGACTAACTAATTATTATGCAGCAGGACGTTGTGGAAGTTCACTGCAACATAAATGTTTAAATTTTTTATTATATTACAGATGCTTGCACTGTATAGCTCTCTTTTTGTCAGTAGTTGCAGTCATACAGTATTTATTTATTTATTTTTTAATCAAATTAGGTCTGTATTGGGTAGGCTTAAGTTAAACTTCAGCCTTTACCCTTTGGGTTATAAACTATGAGGAAGTGTGTTGGCTCTTTTACACGAGGAATCAGGATGTGTGTGTGTGAGAGAGAGAGAGAGAGAGAGAGAGAGAGAGAGAGAGAGAGAGAGAGAGAGAGAGAGAGATTATCTTGTTTCTGTCCTTTTTCATTTATTTTTCTTTTTCTCTGGTTGTGCCCTGTGCAATTTTATGACCGAATTAATAAATAAAATCAACGTTAATTAAATATTGTTGTAAATAATCGAGATATCAATTTCAGTCAAAATAAACATGATTATCATTTTTGCCATAATCGTGAAGACATGTAAAACCCTATAAAAATGATACATTTAATGAATAAATGATCAGAATTTTAAAAATGTTTATGTCGCTGCTGCTCACCATTTTCAAAACATGTTTCAGTCACCATAGAAACAATAGGCAAATTAAGCTGTCCTAAAATTATAAAATAAATGTTGAAACAAAATATCAAATAACTGTTTCAAATGTTTTTTTTTCTAAAATATTTGTGTTTCTCAAAATTGTATGTGTGTTGGATGCACATATATGTATATATATATATATATATATATATATATATATATATATACATATATGAAAATGAATAAAGGAGCATTTATTACATCACCACAGGCAAAACTTTCCCAGTTATCATGAGGATTAATTTCGTGTGCCACTCCAAAATTTTCTCTGGCCCCATGGCCCCCCCTATGAAACTTTTCTGGGGCCGGTGTCGGTACCAGATCTGCTCGGGTGCCAGATCGGCTCGGGGTCCTGCGCCTGCCGGTGACGTCACACTAGATGATTGGCTGAACGTAAGATTTACAGAAGTTACGATACCACGGTTATAAAAGTTACGGTAGCACGTTGACAATGAAGATTTTGATTGGTTTGAACAAAATTGCGGTTGTAGTCCTTGTGGTTGTAGTCCTGTAGTCCAAAAACAAACACTTTTCGGGGAAAATATGTTTGTTTTGCCAAAGGAAACGTAAAATAAAAGCAAAAATATCAATTGATAAACAGAGATCCTCAGCAGCTCTTGCTTTTGATGAAAAGGGGCAAAATAAAAATTAAATAACTTTATTGAACAAATAGCAAGCAACGTTTTGAATGATTGAATGGATTTAAGAACAAAATATACAGAATTCCACATAAAAACAGAAATGGCTGCTAATTCTGTAAATACATTTACAATTTTTCACATATAAAAACTGTTGTGCTTTTTGGAAGTCTGGTGCTGGTTTTATGTAGTTTCACATTCTTTAGAAAACTACGACAATATGGTGTTTTATTAACAAAAACAGCTATTAAGCAAAAATTTAGGTGGTAAGAAACAAGAATTTATTAACAAAACTGCTAAACTCTTTCCAAAACTTATGTGTGAAAGCCGAGTGGATTTGCCGTAGTTTGACGTCATCATCGGCAGGCGAAGGACCCCGAGCCAATCTGGCACCCGAGCAGATCTGGTACCGACCGCGCCACTGATTATTAGGTTAATCCCAGCCAATCAGACTATTCCTCTGTCAGATGTACCTTTCTGCATGTTTCAGCATCTGACGTGTTTTGTAACTTTCTGTTTCAGGGAATAAAAGACTTCATTGGAGGGTGAGTTTCATTTTATTTTCCTATGGATATTTTAGATATTTGAGTTTTTAAGTTCCACTTGAGAGCTTAAGCGTCACGGGGGGGTGGGGGGGATGGGGTAATGTTTTGTAATCAGTTATGAAATCAAGCTGCAACAGGAAGCGAGGACAACAAGGTGGTTTATGACTCGTGTTCATCACATGGTTTCACACTGACTTGTGTCAACTAGGAAGCAGAGATGCAAGGTTTAAATGTCTCTTCAAAAAAAAATTTTGCTTCATTTGAAATGCATTTAAATAGTTAGTTGACTTTAGTTGTAATTGGTAGTTTCATTAATCTTTTGCACTAAATCTTTACTTTTTTCAGTTAAACAGAGTAAAGATTACTGTGTTTCTGCTGGCATTGCTATCTGATTATACCTGCAGATAAATGGTTTAATTGTGTTCCTTCCAGGGTTCAGACCTCGTTTCACTCCCCATCTGAGGTCACTGTGGACCTGCAGACAGGACAGTTTCTGGGACCTTTGCAGTACAGAACCTGGAGGAAAATGAGCTCAATTTTTCAACCAGGTATGAAAGCTCACCTGAACAGATTTATATTATCTGCGTATCAGATTTATATTAGTTTAGAACTGATTATTTATTACCCACCAGCAATAAGATGCTGGGAAAGATCATGTCAGTGCAGGCAGAAATATTCTGGCTGTCACACGATGTTCACATAAATATAGTTTGTGTCTCAGGTTTGGCTGGAGTTCAATGCTCAGACTCCTTTGAAGTTTCAGAACAAGATTACGCTCAGAGTACAAGAACAAACTCGCAAAATATGTCTTATTTTGTATGTTTGTGTGAATTTTTTATTTGAAATCAAAGCACATTGATGGAGATGTAGACTTCAAGTCTTAAACTGTTTTGTAGCATATAGGACCAAGGTGTTGAGATGTTTATCTGTTTGTTTTTGCCCTCCATGTATGATGCTTTACTGTAGAACTCAGACAACAACTCTTTAGTCAGGTGTGTAGTTACAGGTGAAACTGGAATAACTAGAATACGGTGCAAAATTTAATTTATGTCATTAATTCAACTTAAAAGGTGAAAGTAATATATGAGATAGACTCATTCCATGCAAATCCAGATATTTCAACCTTTATTCGTTATAACTGTGATGATTATGGCTACGGCTGATGAAAACCTCACATTCAAAATCTCAGACAATTAGAATGTTGTGAAAAGGTTCAATGTTCTAGACTCAAAGTGTCACACTCTAATCAGCTGATGAATCCAGAACACCTGCAAAGGCTTCCTGAGCCTTTAGATGGTCTCTCAGTCTAAGCTGAATTACTGAAATAAATGGACTTTTGCACAATGTTTAAATTTTTCGAGTTTCACCTGTACATTAGTCTCAAGTCTCAAGTTATAAATAAAATCATACTGATTTCATACTGAAGTCACTATTATGCACCAGAATTACGCATTGATTTTAGAAACAAATTTAACAAAAATACAACAAAAAGGTTTCAGTTCAGCAGAACAATTATTACCAGACCATACCTACAGTATTTATTTATAAGGCACATTTACAAACAGCATGTGAGCTGGCCAAAGCACCGCACAGACATACTTACATAAAAACCATCCAAAACAGATAAAAACAGTTATTAAAGGCAGCTGAATGAGCGATTAAAAAATACATAAAAATACATGAAAAGTTTAAAAACACATAAAAAGGAAGTCATGTTCCAAAAGCCAAATCGTAAAAGTGAGTCAGTTATTGCTCGATTACAAAAACTCAAATTAATTGTGCTGGTTGTCAAAAACTTTGTTGCGTTTCAATCAGATCAGTGAAAAGTTGTTCAGCTGAAGTACAGACACTGGATTTAGTGTTGAATGTGTTATAGCTGGATTCCTGCAGCAGACCTCTTTGCCTCAGCTCAGTGTTACTGAGTTTAGCTCTCAGAAAAGGCAGACGTGCACGTCACTCAAAAGTCATAACTAACTCTTTCAACTAACGTGGGTCCACCATGGTGGACGTCAACAGTGAATTACTGAAGTATTGAATGAAGGGCAAATGTGGTGACTGATGTTTTTTTTTGACGGTTTAGCCTGTTTTTTTACTGGTTCAAGCCCAGTTCACTTGTGAGAAGGATTAGCACACCTATGTGGGGCTCATAGAGAGTGGTATTTACAAAAGTTACGTGTTAGCTAGTTTACGAAAGTTAGCTTACGTTCTCCCTGCTGCTGTTCACCGATGTAAACAAGTTGCTGACTTTGCCAGAATTCACCTCACTGGATTTATAACATTATGTGATAAACAGCGTTTCACTTTACACTGGAGCTGATTAGAAAAACCAAAAAAGTCCAGATCATTACCAGTGTTTGTCACTGGTGGGGTCACCTGGACCAGCTGCTACTCTCACACTGGGCAAGACAAGATATCTCATCATGCTAAATAAATAACATAATTGTCACACACATAATTATACATACTGTGGCTACATTGTAGCTCACCACCACCAGTGTGTGAATGACTGATTGTGTTGTAAACAAAGTGCCTTGCAATTTCTAGGACTGCTATATCAAATACAGGCCATGTACCATTCGTTTATCCAGCTTGTCTTGTTTTAATTCTCCAGGTATTCAAAAAGAATCAGAATGACTACGTTTACATGCAGCCAGTATTCGGGTTATGAATGGGTTAAGGTCAGTATTCGAGTTTCTGAAAAATTTGGAATAACCCGTTTACATGCACAAATAGAGAGAGTTACCCCTGTATACATTGAACATTTAATATCCCAATTACATAGCGTCAGGACCAGGACGTACGGGCTACGTTAAGAGGCAATATATAAATGTAATTTCCTGTTTTCTTCCTGTATCCAAAGACGACAACAACAGCAGCAGCATGCAGATAATAGCGATCGCCTTTGTTTGCGCATTGGTGCTGTTACTGACCTGGTTTCTTCATCGCTCCAAAAATGTGGTGTGCTGCGTTTCGCCATGTTGAACTCAGGTTGAACTCTACGTGTTCACTTCCGGGTTACTGGCGCATACAAGAAGTTCATCTACTCAAAAGACCAAGATTCCTTGCGAATACAACAGGCGCAGAGTGCACCGATACGCGTTTACATGACCTGATATTCGGGTTAGAAAAAGGTTACCCCAGGGGTAATAACCTGGTTTTTAAAAACCCGGTTATGCTCATAACCGGTTTTTGCCGGTGTTTACATGGCCTTGCGGAACAGGGTTATTGCAAATAACCGGGTTTTGAATGGGTTATTGGCTGCATGTAAAAGCAGGCGTTGTTATTGCTAAATAGTTGACTCGTCTTCCATAAAAATATTTGTAGTTTAACTGATTCTGTTCTAACTCATGTTTTGTCCTCCCAGCTGTCACAGCTGTGACCCTTGACCCAGACACAGCCTACCCTTGCCTCTGGGTGTCTCCCTGTCGCACCATCGTCCAGGTGGGAGGAATCCAAGCACACCTGCCCAACAACCCAGAACGCTTCACTCGCTACAACATCGTCCTGGGCTCTGAGGCCTTCTCCTCAGGCAGACACTACTGGGAGGTGGAGGTGGGCTGCAAAACAGCATGGGGTCTGGGCGTAGCCAGAGCCTCCGTCAACAGAAAGGAGGAAATCAGCCTCTGCCCAGACGACGGTTTCTGGACCCTGGTGCGAAGGGACAACGGCAATGGCACCAGCGAGTATGAAGCATGCACCGACTCAGACGAGAACTTGATATATCCACTGAAACCCCCTAAGAGGGTGGGGGTCTATCTGGATTTTGGGCGTGGGGAGGTGGCGTTTTATGATGCTGCAGACATGAGCCACTTGTTCACTTTCTACAGAGCAGACTTTAAAGAGCCTGTTTTTCCTTATTTCAATCCTTGGCCAATCATCAACGGGCAGAACCGTGAGCCGCTCTCCATCGTAACGCCACTCTGGGGATAGACGTTGTTTCCTCTGGAGACCCGAGTCAGTGAATCAACCTGATTTCTGCTTGATAAAGACTTTGATTGTTTTAGCATTGGTTCTATTAAGGGGTCCAGGACAGGTTGGAATGGGTCGGGAAGCTATCTTGTCTGTTTCTGTTGTAAAAGCAGAACACACAGTTGACCCATTGCTGGGCCCCCTTCGGTTGTAGGTCCTTAGGACATTGGAGCGGTACAACTAGGGCGGAGGGACCAGCGTCACAAAACACAGTCCATGTGAAACAGAAAAACGTCACCATAAATAAACACTGGAGTTCTGTTGTTTGTATCATTATTTGTCCATGGACGTGAGAAGATGCCAGCAAGAGGTAGCAAGGTTTGGTCGACTTCAGAACTAAAAACATTCTCACTATTGTCGATGATAGCAACATAAAGCATGGTAAGCATGTAGGGACTGGCGATCCAAATGCTCTCCTGAAAATGCAGACCCATGCCGGTTCACAACGCCACTCAATAGAATCGAAGCACAGGGTGTGTGTGTGTGTGTGTGTGTGTGCGTGCGTGCGTGTGCGTGCGTGCGTGCGTGCGTGCGTGCGTGCGTGCGTGCGTGCGTGCGTGCGTGCGTGCGTGCGTGTGTGTGTGTGTGTGTGAAGCTGATCTATTTCTTCAGTCAACTGATCTGCTTTTGTTTAAACAAAACAGCAAGACCACAAACATCTGGAGTCCAGTTTAAGCTGATTCCTAGCCTGGCAAGCCATCCTATATACAGTGTTTGCGAAAACTTTTCAGCCACGCCTGCCAAATTGGCAGACGTGAGAGCGTCTCACGCAGGACATTTTTGATCCACGTAGGACAATGTCCTCGCGGGCTTCAGATTTGTATCTATTTAACAGTGGGTATTGTCTGACCTTTACATATTATACATATTTTTATTGTGACAATAATCTGTTGACATAATTTGAAAAAAGAACCATCAATGTGATTTTCTGCCAAATTCATAAAATGAGGATTAACAGAATTTATCAGGAAATTATTAGAGATCATTGGTATAGGATTTCTGAATCCTGTACCGCTTCTCTTATTATTATAAAATATTATGAAACACCAGAAACAACATATTATATATGAAAGTATTTCTAAATATTGTAATGATCCATAAGGGCCTTTTGTGACTGATGCTGTAGCCTGTTGTTACTGTTCCTTTAAGAGACGCTGTGGCTGGTTGAGGTGAAACTGGAAGTTGGAGATGCGGGTTTATTTCAGCTGTTTGTTAAACTACTCTAATAAACTGCTGTTAAGGACAAAATGTCATTCTGTCTGACGATTTAGTTCATCACAAATATCACAATATAAAGAAATGATCTTTTTCTTGGGGGGGTAGGGGGGTGTCACTGTGCCGTGGTCCCCGAAATGCCTAGAAACGGCCCTGGGTGTGGGACTGAGTTTTGAAGGTGATCTGAATTGTATCAAATAAATAAATATTACATGCTTATAAGTTATTATTATTATAAAATTACAAAGGTGTAGTGGATATATCTGCCTACATTTTCCTTTTCAAACACTGTTTTGTTTTTTATGCGACTATTTTCCTGTCCTGTTTGTCTCTTAGCTGCATCTCCTCTCAATCCTCCAGAAAAACTGCTGTCTGGCTTCTTACTTTTCAACTCACAAGTTACTTTTGAAATTAGCACATCAAAAAGATGCCTCGACCGCAAAAATAGCGGAATGTGCGCAGCGCGGCCGCACCAGTGAGGAGACGTCACCGATGCACGGGAGATGATCTCTGCAGCAGCGGAGCGCGTCAGGCACAAATGAAAGACAGAAAGTATGAGCAAACATGAACGATCGTGTGTTAATTATGTTTTTTTTTTGTGGCGCCACTTTGAGAATGTTTCTGTGGCCGTGCGCAGGACGCAGCTGCCCGGCGGTGCGCATCAGTAATCAGCGCTCTGCCGCTCTCCATCCTCTCTGCCCCAAAAGAAGACCCGCTACGCTGAGAGCCCAAATAAATAATGTAATATATGTAGAAACTAGATCTTTTGAGGGGGAAGCCAACAAACAGTCTGCAGTTTTCAGGAAGTTTATTTTATTTTGGCACATTCAGAGAAGACGCACGGCGTCGGTCATAATGTCCGACGATTTAAAGTTTTTCGTCGGACAATATTAAATCACGTCGGTAATGTCCGACTGTCCGACGTGTTTTCGCAAACACTGCTATATATGTGTATATATAGTCTGGCCACGAACCATTGACGGCTCTCAGTCGTGAGGCGGGATCTACTAGCCTAGTGAACTAGACCAATTCTTGCTTTGCAGAGTTTGGTCTAGGCACGCTTCATTGGAACCCTCGCAGCCCAAACCACTGCTGTGTCTATCCAATCACAACTCGCTATAGTTTTGGTTGGGCCAATCACAGCGCTCTATATCATGGGCCAATCACAGAGCGGGAGTAGCCGATGACGTCAGCGCTGCGGCCGCGAACCCAAGCAACATGGCGGCAACTCGGAAAACACGTTCTTTTGAAACGGCTTTGTCATCAACATTGGATTATTTAGACTCCAACGTGCGTAAGTCTGTCTGATATACTTAGCGGCTTCTTATTTTTGTCAAACAAAGTAGTGCAATGTCCCAGTACACCTGATATTCGCGTGTTTTTCATACAAAAACGACAGAAATCATTGATGTTAGACGCTATTAAAGCCTCCCGCTTTTCCGTCACCGTGATTACGTGTTTTCCGAGTTGCCGCCATGTTGCTTGGGTTCGCGGCGTTCGCGGCCACAGTGCTGACGTCATCGGCTACTCCCGCTCTGTGATTGGCCCATGATATAAAGCGCTGTGATTGGCCCAACCAAGACTATAGCGAGTTGTGATTGGATAGACACAGCAGTGGTTTGGGCTGCGAGGGTTCCAATGAAGCGTGCCTAGACCAAACTCTGCAAAGCAAGAATTCGTCTAGTTCACTAGGCTAGCTGATTCCTGCTTGAGACCACAGAAAATATCCCATTTAGGCCCAACATTTGAACAGCTTTAAAGGGACACTAGTCAGTTTTGGCTTGTTTTTAGCACCCCCTAGTTTTTGTTGACGAAACCGAAAGTAAAACTTATCTCTCCTCGATGTGCGTTCGTCTTTTTAAAGGAGTCATCACCTATACTACCATGGATAGCTACATCCTATTGTAGTCTTTTAGACCATTAAAATAAATTGTATTGGAAAAATAAATAAAAAATGTGATTTTTTTTAATCCTTTATTGTGAAGGGCATATTTTCTTGCGAGATCACATGCGATATTTCGGCTGTCTCGGACGCGCGCAGGACTGAGGAGCGCGTTGATTGGTGGAAGGAAGCAGGAAGCAGCTTCAGCGTCTTGCTCCAAAACAACAAAAGTTATAACTGAACCCGACCTGGCAGTGACCTACGGGATCTAACCATGTATTTACGAGCTCTCGCCTCGCCTCGTGTGTAATGGCGCCCTCGTTTGTTGTTGACTTGGGACAAAGCAAGCTAACAGCCAGGCATCGGCTCTTATGCTGTTGTGAAGATGGAATACACAAACCGATCGGAGTTTTGTCTCCCGTAACACAGATTATAACACGAGTCGTCAACGGTAAGACATAATTTATGTGTTTCACGTTATGAAATGAGCTTTGTTGTGCTTGTTTGTTCGCTGCTGGTTCATATTTGTTTATATTCGGCCTTTGTTGCGACATATAGGCTAATCTTGTTTTGGAGTGCGCGTGCTTGTGGGGTGCATGTGAGCTGGTTGAAGAAGGCAAGATTAAACAAACGCGTCAATGTTTAATATCGGCTTCTCAGCCAGTGACCAATCATTAGGAAGCCATTATAGACATGTTTTTAAGTGGAAAAGTGAAGATTTCAGGTGATGACTCCTTTAACACCTTAATCTAACTGCTGAAATGTCCTCCCAGCCTTCATTAGTGTCTACAGGAGCGGTTCATCACTAAATCAAACAATTCAGCTGTGTTCATGATCTAAAACATACAGGAAACGTGCTGGAACCAGACTGCAGAACCAGGTAGGTCAAGCTGAATTTTTTGAAGTCCCAACAGACCGGACCGGCAGCTGTGAAGTTGCAAGTGGAATCGGTCTTTGTCAGATGACGTATCGGGCGCTGTGGCGCGTTGCATGATGGGAGAGCTTGGTGTATAAATGGAGATTTCCTCATATAATTTGAAGAGTTTTGCTTGTCTATATTATGGTTATACATTGTTAATGTGTAATTATGTTATTTATTTGTGTTATTTTCCTTTCAATTTAGTCTCAAAAATATAAGAATTTGCTCATAACCGTATAATTTTGTCTGTCTGATGACAAAATTCTAAAAATATTAAATCAGATGTTACTCGGCACCCAAGTAGCCTTTTTACTCTTACTTTAGTAATTTTTGGGATGGCTTCTTTTTACTGCCATTTGAGTAAAAATATGTTGAGGTAGCGCTACTCTGACTTCAGTACAACTTTCGGTTCCACTCTGGTCTCGAGTGAAAGGGGATCCCTAAAAATGCTCACCTTGGCAGAGACGACCGTGTTGCAGTCCTGCGGTCGAAATGTTTGCAGATCTTGTACCCAGCCATGTGTAAAGTGTCCATATGCCTCAGGTGATTTGTAATTTTTAAACTGCTGACACGTGTATGCGCTAATCCCAAACACCAGATAGTTTGATATCCAACGCAGTAGTTGGAGACAGTGATGAAACATCTGAGCTCCTTTTGTTTACGTGGAGTTCATAGGGATCTTCATTGTCGATTGTAGACAATTTCTCAAAATATCGATCCCGAACCTCCTTCACAAGTTTATCCGTGTAAGGGATGCGTTCGTTCTTCATGTTTTTATCCATTCTTTTGATTGTTTTGTGTGCTGCTCCAACTTCGGCTGCGGATTCCCGTCGCAATGCGGGTCAACATACACACAACATGGCACCAAGGGGGTGTGGTTCACAGGCAGATCACGTGTCTGACAAAGACCGATATTCTGGCCACAGGGGGCGACAGGGGCTGGGTGACCTTTCATTAACCCTGTAAAGGGTCATTTTAGCACATACTGGCTCAAGAAAATGATTTAAAAATATAAAAAAGTTGCAAAGTGTCCCTTTAAAAGTGTGATTCACTGAAAAACCATGTTTAATGATTATTTCTGATTATTATTTTAATGTGGCATTCTGCTAGTTCCTGAAACAAGTGCGTCTGAGCCGCCCCCTGAGTACGGCTTGCAAGGCATTCATTCCTACGAGAGACCAGTGACGAGTGAACCATACCTTTAATAGGTTTTATACATTAGTATCCTATAAACCCCATTAGTGGGGCGATAGTGGCAGAGGAGTTAAGTGGCCACCTTGCAATCTGAAGGTTGCAGGTTCACGTCCCGCTCAGTCTGTCACTGTTGTCGTGTCCTTGGCTGCTGGTGGTGGTTGGAGGGACTGGTGGTGCCAGTGCTTGGCAGCCTCGCCTCCATCAGCGCACCCCAGGGCAGCCGCAGCCACAATGTAGCTCATCCCCACCAGTGTGTGAATGGGTGGATGACTGACTGTGTTGTGAAGCACCTTGGGGGGTTGTAGAACCCCAAGAAGGCGCTATACAAATACAGACCATTTACCATTAGTGCTTTTTCTGTTCTAGAGCCAGATGAACTGTTTATACACAAACAATAAAACAAAGCAGACCAGTGTATATGAGCACATTCATTCTCTACCTTGGTTTGAATCAAACCTAGAAACACACACTGGGGCATTTATTATATCCTTATCTGTGATGATAATAACAGTTGGTCCAAAACTAATGTGGTGCTTCCTCTTTTGTATATAAATATTTGTCAATGTTAATTGGAATTTATAATAGAAATACAGACTAACATCACTTAAGATTTTACATAATATATTTTTATGCTTAAAATTAAATGTTTTTTAATGTTTTCACATGACATTTTTTGAAAGAGCTTTTATAATGTGATAGTTTTTATAGTTTTGCTATATCTAACAACAGAATGTTGGTAAATGGTAAAGTGTTGTAGATTTAAGAGTATTTTGTACAGGGATTATTTTATTTTTATTAAAATATAAAACTAACATGTCAGATTGAAGTTATTTTTAAAGATGTTCATTATTTAAACATTTCCAAAACTTATTTTCTAAAACAAATTTTACAATTTCCTTTAGTTTGCACATTAATGTGCCAATAAATTCAGCTTCAATATATTTACATCTGAAGCTGTTATTTGTTCTGATTCCACCAGAGGGCAACCACAGCTAAATCTGAATTTAGGATCACTTTGTTTAAGAAAAGTGTTATATTTGGAGTTTCACTAAAATAGATAGACACACACACACACACACACACACCTTATCTTATAGAATATGTTCATGTGTGTGTTTATGTGGTTACCTTTGTGTGCAGATCTAAGCTATGTGTTTGTGGGTGTTTGAAAGAGGATTTGTCACCAAGAGTGTTGTTTTGCTTACTTTTTAAAAATGTTGTGTATGTGATGAGGGAGGGGCTGCCCACAGCAGCCCAGGTCCCACTAGCACCAGAGTCCGGGCCCAGACACGTCCATGCAGCTGATAGCTACCAGCGGATGGGCACCGATAGGTCAACCCACAAGGGCAGACCCGAACCCAGGGAAGAAGGGGGGCCAGCCAGAGGATGTCAGGGCATCAGCCCTCAGTCAAAGGGAGCCCATTAGGGGCCACCAAGCCCAGAGCCCCCAGCCCAGCACACTGTCGCCCCTACTGATACAGACCAGCCCAGAGAGAGACAACCCCATGCCCCAAGGGTCCACCCCCACACCCTGCGAGGGACAGGCAGCATGGGGCGACCAAGCCACACGGCCCCACCCGCCAGCACAGTGAGCGCCAACCCCTCAGCTGCACCCCAAACCCAAAGGGATGGTGAGGATGGTAGTTGGAGAGGGTAGCCTTGGCCGTGAATATTGGGGGGCCAAGCAGCGGAGGGACCCAATTCGGGGCGCAGCCCCCAAGGCAGCAGGCAGACCAAGGCACCCGAGATCCCAAGCCAACAGCCAGCCACCCACCATGCTACAGTACCGGCCAGGGCCTCCAGATCATACCCCAACCCATGGGCACCATCCCCACCCATCCATGACCTTCTTCCATTGCTCCAGAGTCCAATCTTTATGCTCCCTAGCAAATTGAAGCCTTTTTATCCAGTTTGCCTCACTTATTATTGGTTTTCTTACAGCTAAACAGCTGTTCAGTCCCAATCCCTTGAGTTCCCTTTGTATTGTGTGTGTGTGGAAATGCTCTAATTTTCACTATTAAACATAGTCCTGAGTTCTACTGTTGTTTTCTTCAACTTGATGTCACCAAATGTTTAAGTGTTCGCTGATCGCGATCATTCAGGATTTTTCTTCCTCGAAGACGATGGGTCCCCACTGCCCTTCCAGTTCTTAATAGCGCGTTGGACAGTTCTTACCCCAATTTTAGTCGTTTCTGCAAAAAATCCTTAGATGTTTTCTCTGCTTGATGCATGCCAGTGATGTGACCCTTCTCAAACAGACTAACATCTTTACCACGATCACCAGATGTGTCCTACTGGAACCTAATCACATCTCTTAAACATGACAGTGGTGGTGTCATGGTTTGTTTTTAAACCAGGCAGTTGCTGGGACAAATATCTCAACATTTGTCAGTCAACTAAATTTCAACAGAGTGCATCAAGGTGACACCGTTTTAATTACCTTGTTTATACACCTCAGTTGAAAATTCAAGAACAGTTAAACACTTTAGATGAAATATAAAGTCATCACACACCTGTGACCCTTATCTCATACCTCTGACCCAGGGCCCACTCAAATTAAAGGCTTCCTTAAAAAAATGATATGTAAATTTGCTTTATTTTTGAGGGGTGTCATTTCAGGTCATCATAAACTAAAATGAAACTGAATAAAATATAAATTAACAGTATTTCTGATATTCAATAGTTGAAGCAAAAGTGGAATTTACAAATAAACTCATTTTAAATGACGTTTATTTGGCTCACCCACAGCTGAAAAGCAGTTTCTGACGCACTCTCTAGTGGTCTAGCTAAACTCAGCTGAAACCACATGTTCAACCAAAGCCAAACATAAACCAAGTATCAGATTTATAGTGCTGTAAATACCATTTTCCTGAAGATAATTATGTGGTTAGCTGTGTCCTGGTGGTGTCTGAGTTTGGTGTTTACCTGTCACAGATACCCAAAGTCGTTGTCTACTTAAGCTAGGTTAATGAGTTCCTTTGTGTCAGCTGAGAAATTCAGTAATCTGTGACTACAGTTACAAAGACATAAATAATGAGAGTTAGTCTGACGTAAATAAAACGTATCTGCTGCTTAATCTTTCTGTGTCATGTGACTATACATTAATCATCGACTAACTGCTGATATGTAACCAGATATTATAAAAGGCTGATCAACATGTAACGACACGGGCTGGTGCTGCTCAGATGTCACTCCTCATTCATCTTGTCTTTGAGCAGTTTCAAATAGTCAAGGTGACATCCGAGATGAAAAAGTTCAAAAAGTGGTTTTGAATAATTTCCTTTGAAACTTTTCCACTCTGTCAGCTTCATCTTCATCACTGAGTCCATTCATCTTTTCCCCTTTTTAAAACTGCAAGTCTTTTCCTAAAATATGAGCTCTATTTCAAGCATCCTGTTTTATCTGTAATGGATCTCTTTTCTGCTTCGACACGAGAATTTGTCACTGACCTCTCATCAATAATCGATGAGGAAGAGGGGGCCGAGAACTGACAGGGAGGCCGCTGAAAGATGGAGTCAAAGTGATCAATGGAAACCTCATTAGGAACTGGAGAGAGGGCAAGCTATACATTATCAGCCAGGCCAGGGTTTCGGTTTGAAACAGAAATTTTTAATGCAGGTTAACAGGACTGTGAGGAGGGAATTAAGGGTGAAACGGGGACAAAAAGTGAGCTGCTTCATTAGTTCAGAGTAGTCAAACACCTGCTGGCATCCGTGATGAGGGGAAAAATGGATTTTATTTATAGAAACCTGATGCTTTTAGTGGGATTAGTTCCTTTACAAAGTTAAAATCAGATTTTTACCAGAAAGCACGTTAATATGTTTACATGCTTGCTTGAACACTGGTCTAAAAATAGAGGTTGGTGGAGACATGTCCACCTGTGTGTGTGTGTTCAGTCATGCTCGGTGGATAAGATTATGCATGCGGGACAACACAGAGGTGATGGGTTCCAGCTAAACAAAAGCCTTTCATCACTGCATCACAGCTGAGGTTGCTGCATCCCTTCATCATCTCTCACAAAATGAATATCTGACCTGGGCTCCACACACACACACACACACACACACACACACACACACACACACACACACACACACACACACACACACACAATAAAAATAAAAAATCCCATTTGTGTTACAACAAAAGCTGCAGCCATGCCAGAGGATTGAGGATGTAAAGATTGACAGAAGGAGAAGTGCTCAGGATTAGTGGTGGAGGGGATGAATGGTGACAAGAAAAAGGGTGATAAAAAATCATCCTATGATCCTATTTTGAAAAATGATGGAGTTACAGCTTTTTAGGTTAAAAATATCTGTTACTCATACTATGTGTACTCTCAAACACATACAAACACATCAAAGTTTAGCCTAATTGAGTTATAACAATTTTTGTGTTTGCTGAGGTTAGGAATGGTAAATGGCCTGTATTTGTATAGCATTTTCTTAGGGTTCTACAACCCCCCAAGGCGCTTCACAACACAATCGGTCATCCACTTATTCACACGCTGGTGATGATGAGCTACATCGTAGCTACAGCTGCCCTGGGGCGCACTGACGGAGGTGAGACTGCCGTACACTGGCGCCACCGGTCCCTCAGACCACCACCAGCAGGCAAGGCGGGTTAAGTGTCTTGCCCAAGGACACAACGACAGCAACAGAATGAGCGGGACACAAACCTGCGACCTTCTAATTGCATGGCGGCCACTTAACTCCTCTGCCACCATTGCCCTAAGGAAGCTTTAGATTTTGGTTCCACACGTTATTCCGTTTTACTTTTTTCATTAAACCCATCCAGTGGTTGATGAAATATTTGGCTAACAGTCATAGTTTGTGTTGGGGATGCCTTCAACTACTGACACCACAAGTTTGAGCTCAGTAACTTTGACTTTTACTGAGTTATAGACATAGAATATATACAGTAGAATATAGAATGGCAGCTTTCTTAACGGTCATTTAAAGAGGAGCTTCACTGAGAAAACCTTTTTACTTATTGTTTAGAACATGATCTGAGTTTAACATGTACACTGTCATTTAACATTCATGGACTCACCCATCTTGACTCGTGATTCGTTTAGCGTCCAGGAAACAGCAGACAACATCTCGACTAGTAGAAGCTAACCGTTAGCATTAGCAACTTCCCCACACAGCACAACTCCTCCAGGCTTGTGTTATTAGTGGAAATAAAACATCAACGTTACAAAGCAAACAGAGTCAGTGGTAGAGTCGTGTTGCTGTTATCCAATCTGAGGCAAGATGTCCAAATATCAGGAAATAAAACTCCAAATCCTGTCGTCTGAAGCTACTTCCTCCTCTGGCTGAATTTTCCATGCTGAAACAGGCGCTTTTTCCCCACAGTATGACTTATAAGGCATTCATTCTTACTAGAGACCACTGCAAATGTTTTCAAAATATGAGTAAAGTTCCTCTTAGTTTGATTGAATGCCTTGTGACTCATTTTCTGTTAAATAAAAGCTCTGGCACTTCTCTTTCAAGGGGTAGAAGTTTGTTGAAGGGGTTGGGGGCAGAAAAACTGGTTTATGAGTCTTGCTAATTAATATTCATGATATGCAAATGTATCACCTCTGATCAGCTAACAGTAATGTGAGTTTGTAAATAAAACTCAGAATACTGTAAAACATATTTGCTTGGTGTGATGGTGCGGCACGTGCTCTGACAGCTAGCTACGGGTTGTCTCAGGAGTCAGCCCAAACACCTGGAAAATGGATTCCACCCTTTCTTTTATTTGTAGAAAACCTCAGTAGCCTTGCAAAACCAGGCCTCTTGTGAACTAACCTTATATAGTCCTTTCATACATTAAAATGGGTAATATAGGTTACACCAATAGGAGCCTGTGTCACACCCTTCTACTTCCAGTCCATGGGTCCCCTATTACAAAATAAAATGAATGGGAGTCACTGGGGCTATAAAAGTTATTTTCTGATCCTCTTTGATATGTGCCATGGATTTAAATCTATGACGTCAGTGAATTTTAGACACATTTTGATGCCAACAAAGCACAAACAGGCAGCAAAAGTTATTTTAGGCTTTGTGTGAAAACAAGTAGTGAACTAGCTACAAATACTCGTCCCACCAAATTTTCATCATCAAACCAGAAAAGGAAAAGAAAAATGGCTGTGAGTTTAGCTAGCTTCACATCCTTCTTTCAGGATGAAAGGATTTGTTAATTGGGAATTTTTACAAGCTAATAAATCTTGAAGTGCATGGCAGTTATAGTCACAACACACATAATTTATCATTTCAACTGAAGTGCAATATATGTGTGATTCAGGGCGTAAGGCAAAGCGGACCAGAAAATAACTTTTATGGCTTCATTCACTTACATTCGTTTTTGTTTCGTTCAGGGTGCCCATGAGCCGGCTGGAAGTGGAGGAGACTTAGGCTCCCTCTTGGCACCACAGCATCAGGTGTCAGAGTTAACACTAAATAGTTTTGTAAACTTTAAGCTAGAGTTTTAACATTGATCTCAGTGATTGCTTAGTTAGAAACTTGACCAGTTTCTTATTTAACACCATTCTGCAGCCCTCTGCTGACCAGATACTGCACTTAACAGTTTTGTGGAGCGGGTAGGTGTTCTAGGGGGCGCTCTTATTGACCATTTGCACCTAGGTCACCTAATCACATGGGTCCGCCACGTTGGTTGGCAAAAGCATGTAAACAGTGAGCGACACGAGTACTAAACAAAGGGGAAAGTAGCACCTGAAATTGTATTTTGTCATCGTTTTTTGCAATGTTTAGTCTGGCTTCAACTAGTTCAAACCCAGTTCACTTGTGGGAAGAAGTAGCGCACCTAGGTGGGGCTCTTAGAGAGCGGTATTTACAAAAGTTAAATGTTAACTACCTTATGAACCTTAGCTTACGTTCTCCCTGCTGCTGTTCACCGATGTAAACAAGTTGCAGTGTTTGCCAGAATTCACCCTGCTGGATTTATATAGCCTGGCAAGCCATCCTATATATGTGTATATATAGTCTGGCCATGACCCACTGACAGCTCTCAGTCGTGAGGTGGGATCTACGGTTGTCTTTCAAACTGTCTGCACGCAATTGGATAGCGCTAGGACAAATCAGAGTAACGAACAATGTGACGTAATCACAGCAATGGAAAAAAGGGAGGCAATAATGGCGTCTAACATCAATGATTTCTGTCGTTTTTGTATGAAAACCATGTGAATTTCAGGTGTACTGGGACATTGCACTACTCTGTTTGATAAAAATAAGAAGCCACTAAGTATATCCGACAGACTTACGCACGTTGGAGTCTAAATAATCCAATGTTGATGACAAAGCTGTTTCAAACGAACATGGTTCCTGCGCTGCCGCCATGTTGTTTATGTTCGCGGCCGCAGCTCTGACGTCATCGGCTACTCCCACTCTGTGATTGGCCCACAATATAGAGCGCTGTGATTGGCCCAACCAAAACGATAGCGAGCTGTGATTGGACAGCCACAGCAGTGGATCAGGCTGCAAAGGTTCCAATGAAGCGTGCCTAGACCAAACTTTGCAAGGCAAGAATTTGGTCTAGTTCACTAGGCTAGGATTTATAACTTTCTCCGATAAACAGTGTTTCACTTTACACTGGAGCTGATTAAGAAAAAAGAAGTTTGTGTTTCTGTTGGCATCGTGGCAGAGCCTGGAAATTAAAGTAACAGAGTAATGTCTTTGGAGGTAGAGCAAAGAGCTAAAACTGGAGTAAACGTCAGCGTGGCCTACACTAGTTTGAGGAAGCTGAAAAAGGCTATGAAATCATGGGCTGATGGTGACCTGGCTTTGTTGCTACTGGACTTGTAAATAAGATTGTCCAACAGTGTAGATCTTTTTGATTTGTTGCTTATTTAGTAAGACTTGGCTCATGTTAGTGTTAGCTCGTTGGTAGTGCTAGCTACAGCAAGCTGCTGCAGGGTTGTTTATGGTAGGTGTAATTCCACTTTCAACCAGTAGGGCAGAGGAGCTGGAAACTGCTCTGTGATACTTTAAAAGCAAGCTCTCTTAATACAGGGTTATAATAAAGAAATGGAAAAAAGGCACCCCCTGCTGGTGCTACCTAATTGAACATATGAACCCAGCACATCAGCGACTGTTACATGGGGTAAAAAATGCAACATTGATGTGTTAAATCCATAAAAAAACAAGCCCAAACATGTTCTGTCATGTTTAGTAGTTGCTTTTGCTAATGTTTCTACTAGCTGAGATGCGCTTCGGCCACTAAATCAAGGCAGCCGTCTGTGGTCTTGAGTCAAGGAAGGCAAGGCCATGAGTACAAATATGTCCCTGTGACATAGAAGAGACTGGCTTTTCCTGACCCGATCATTCTGCAGTCTAATTCAGTTCTGCAGCTAATGCAGACAATAGGGGTTGAAGAACATTTTCACATTCAGCACACATGTTACTCAGAGTGACGATCATATTTCAAAAAGAACACGTGCTACACAGAGTCTCAGTGAACAAACTCTCAACAAGACTGATTCGTAATATATATGTGCAATGATTTCCTTCTGAGAGTTTTGTAATTCATCCAGTGGTTCATGCAAACACATTAACACACAAGTTTGTATTCCTATCCTGGTTAGGACATTGTATTAGCTTCTATTTGTTTCTGTAGCCTAACCCTAATCTGAACCATCACCATCACTAGTTCATGCCTAACATAAACAGCAGTGTCATCAGCATATTATGATAGCTGCATGATGGGCAGGAAAGCTCGAGCAGAGGCAACAAGAGAAGTGTTTACCTGTGATGAAGGGAAAAGGTGGAAAAAGGTGAGGAAGGGAAGGAGAGCTAGAGGTCGACATGTTAGAGGTAGATAACACAAGGGGAGGTAAAGTTCAGGAGGGATAGGGTGTCACCTGAAGGATCAGGAGATAGCTGGTGGGGGCAGAGGTGCAGGAACTCAATCCCAGAGCCAAGACAACTGATGATAATAAAAACCTCCTCACCTAAAGACACATATGAGCAGAAGCGCAGTGAAACTCTGAGGAAACCACCTGCAGGAAGTAAGAGGACGGAAAGAAGGGAGGAAGAGGGCGAAACTGAGCTGCTTTTTCTCCTGGAACCCATTTACTAATCGTCTCACTTTCATTTTTTTTTGCTTTAAATATTAAAACACTTTTTTTGTTGCGAGGCTGGGCATCCGGCATGTCAGATCTTCTTTTTCATCAGAGGTTTTGTGGATTTTTGAACACGTTGAAGTAAAATCAAACGGAGCTGCTGCAGAGGAGAAGTGAAGCAGAGAGAGACAGCAAGGGAGGGGGAGGAAGAGAGAGCGTGTTTGTGAGTCTGAGCCTGTCACAGCGACATGTTCATGCTCATTCGAGAGCCGACCGCCGCAGGAGGCGGTGCTGGAGCGATGAGCGCACCACCAGAGAGGAGCGCTAAACAGGTGTGTGTGGGGGAGGGACTATTTTTACACAGATTTCTATAGATTCATGTGTTTGCTTCTGTCCTGTCATTATTCCTCATGGTTTCTTTGTTTGCTGTTATTATTACATTTGCAACGGTGACATTCTGCATGATTCTACAAATGTTGAAGGGATGTTAGGATGATTTTAGGCCACATGCAAGTCAAACTGATGAAAAAACAAACACTTAGAAAATTATAATAACTGGAAAATTCTTAGATTTGGGGGCAAAGTTTAAGTTTTGACATCAATTGAAAGGTTAAAAGTGCTGAAAATTCTGTTGAAATATAAATTTAACAAGTTCAAAAGTTTAATTCATAGTTGAATTCATGATCGTGACGACATCTGAGAGTTTTACATTTAGGATCTTTCATTAATGCAATCCTGAAACACTAACTAGTTATAATGGTTGGACTTGTCTTTGTGTATTTGCTCCTAAACAGGTTCAGGCTGCCATCAAGAAGAAAATGGAGAAGAAGAAGAGGCAAAGCATCGACCAGGGAGTGCCTGGAGGAGACATTCAGAGTGTGGCTTCTCAACAGCGCCAGAAACCCAAACAGGTACCTAAAACCATGACAGAGGCCGAGGCAGCCGAGGACAGCGAGGGACTGGAGGAGAAGCTGGAGGAGATGATGGAGGGGTCACAGAGGAGAAATGTGGAGAAAGAGGAGGAGGAGGAGGAACCCTTGGATCTGCTGCCTATGGTACACTCCGTGTTTGGACAGGTAGGACTGGAGCTCATCAGTGTGAGTGTGTGTGTGTTTTCTTGGTTATATGAGGTGTGTGTTTCATTGTGTTGCTCCTGCTGATTGAAACCCTACACCTCCAGTAGCCGTCTCCTTCAGATTCCTGACCTCAGTGACCTCACAGAGCTGAAGGTCCTAAAACCACATTCACAACTAAAATGAACCACTTCATTCCTTTTTAACCCATTAAACCCTTGAGGAAATGCTGGGATGTGCCTGAAGCCTGAAGCTGAGAACATGTGTGAATCTGAGAGGATTTAAGCTCCTATACTCTGAGAAACATTAGGAAAGGGTAATCCGTAACAGATACGACTACAGAGAGCAAGAGATCAGATGAGCGTCTCGTCTCTGCTGTCACCCTATAAGCTCCGTATCACATCACATCCCATCAGGAACGACACACGACACGGTGACACGCAGCGAGCAGCCATCCTCTCAAGGTCAGACCATCATACAGCGAGAAAGTGTCCAGTGTGGACATGAAATTAAAACCAAAGGAGATCAAACTAAAGTTAAAGCTGTTTTTGTTTCCTGCTGCTGACCTGAGGTCAGTTTGAGTCAGAAAAACAAAAAGAGAGAGAGAGAGAGTCACATCCACCTGATGTAGACACACCCCTGAGGGTGACGAGGTTAAACAAAAGACATAAAAAAAGGAAAATGTGATGTCAGCGCTGATGCAAGTGATCCAAAAAAAGCAAGAGCTGCTTACTGAGTGGGAGAGGGATAAGTCAGGAAAGTCTGGAGAGAAGAGAAAAGAGAACAGAAGATCAGATGAGACTGACAGTCGGCGAATTATGGCATGAAGCTTAAGTTGAGCAGACAAGTCAGACACAAAGTACTCCTAAAGACCTCAGCTCCCACAGGATGAGAGCAAGTGAAACAGATGGCCGGCACAAACTCATCATGTCCTTAAAGGGATGGATCACAGAACCAGGCCCGCATCGTTATGGAGCAGCAAGATGATTTCAAATGTTAAATTCACAAAAAAGGTCCTGAAAATCAAAAAGAGCTACAGAACACTACGGTAGAGCCGTTTCACCTGGGTTTAGAAGCTCCTTCTACTTTTTGGAAGTGATGTCATTTCAGATAGGGTTGCATTTCAGCATTAGTTTGACTTATTACTACTCTGGTTTAGATGGTAAAGATGATGATGATGATGATTTTTTTAAATTATTTTTTGGTCCATTAGATAGAATACAACTATGCAATAAAGGACAACTCTGTACAGTTTAATGTGATATTATGTATAAATGCCATATGATATCACACAAAATATTCCAATATGAAATATTACAAAACTATATGATGCAATTAGACACAATGCAGACAAATAATGTATACATACATATTTATTTATCTAATCTTTTTGTTGTTGAAGCAAAAAGGTCTTCAAAAAGCAGGTGAAGAGTAGTGATGACATCAGAGCATCATGTCAATAACGTCACATCAAAAGGGTTCTAATCTACCGCTGAAGTTAAAACTGCAAAGTTATAATAATCACTATATGAGCTCAGAAACGTTCAAACTTCATCAAGAATAACATTCAAGTTTGGATTAAAGGAGATTATTCTCTGGGAGTCAAATAAATCCTTATTTAAAGTTATTGACACCATCTTTTGGGCTAAAGAATAAACAAATTTTTGTTTGTTCATCAAAGCCTCCTTGAGGCTGTAGAGGTGGATCTTTCAGACAAATTAAATAATTTTTTCAGATTTTGGAGCGACACACTCTGCCATTAAGATGAATGACATCTTTTTCAGGAAAGGTTATAATTATCTCATCAAGAGACGACGCTGAACGTCAGTCTGTCTGTTGTGTGTTCAGCTATGGCGCTGTGTGGTCATCCACTGTGAGTGTTTAAAACACTCTGAAATTATAATACAACCTTTAAAACTGAGGGCATTTAAAACCACTTGATACACAAACTAGTAACCTTTTAGTTAAAAGCTCCAACTAGGGCTGGATGATATAGAGAAAAAGCATATTGATAAAAAAAATTCACGTTGATCGATATCAATAATTATTGATAATTATAAAGAAATTTAGAAAATACTTTAAGTGCAGTCCTGGCCTTTTTATGTCATTACTTTATGATAAAACAAGTTGGTTTTGTTACCAAACTTGATTTTTAATCGATTCTCTGCAAATTTTTCAACTGACCGTTGTGTCGTTTTTGTCAGACTTGTAAAAACCAAAATATCGTCGTGCTGTAATCTTTTCAGAATCAGAATTGTGTTTTATTGCCCAGTAAGTTAGTCTCACATTACTAGGAATTTTCCTCAGCAGAATGGTGCAAACATATTCATAAAAGATTATGAATAATAAACATAACAAACAGATCTGTATGGTTATGATGAATATTTGGTGTTTTACGGGACAATTTCCTCCACCGCTCCTTGCTGCAACATCTTGCTGTCTGTGTTTTTGATTGGTTGGAAGTATTGACTCAAGTATTAAGCTTCCCAATGGGCTAATAGAAAATAAAAGAAACTTTTTATTGAAGTTTTTATTGACCCATTTCTTTTCTATCGCACCATACGCCTATCGATCGATATATATCACTATTGAATTATTGTCCAGCCCTTACCACCACTGTCTGGAATGTGTCCTTCCTTCCTTCCTTCCTTCCTTCCTTCCTTCCTTCCTTCCTTCCTTCCTTCCTTCCTTCCTTCCTTCCTTCCTTCCTTCCTTCCTTCCTTCCTTCCTTCCTCCCTCCCTCCCTCCCTCCCTCCCTTCCTTCCTTCCTTCCTTCCTTACTAACTTACTTACTTCCTTACTTCCTTACTTCCTTACTTACTTATTGCTAAATGTCATTTCATTAAAATCCACTGATGAACATCTGACACCAGATCAACAGAAGATACTCCCACTGATAAAACTATTCTGTTTCACACACACACACACACGCACGCACGCACGCACGCACGCACACACACACACACACACACACCAGTGTCTTTAGGACAATAGACAATGTCGACTCTTATTACCTGACAACTGCCAATCTCTCTTATTACTCAGAGTACCTTGTCAAGTGTGTGTGTGCATTCGTGCCTGTGTGCATGTGCACACACACACACAACTAAGGGGCTCTTTAATTGAAATGTTCAGTGAGAGGCTGGTAATCAACCTGGTAATTAATCTGCTTTAAGGTGTTGTGTATCACAGTTGGTGTCAGTTTTGTGTCACGGTTGTGCTTGAAGTTGGTCTGAGTAGTTCTGTGTAGACCAATCAGATTCATCGTGTCAGAAATGATGGGTGACATCAGATTGTCCCCAGCAAACAAAGCACATATTTGACATCAGCAGTTCTTCTGTTACTAATTGATAAGAAGTGTTTCAGTTACACATTGCTGCCTGAAAAGGCACAAAAGCATTAAAATCAGCCATAACCTTTGTCTACTGCCTCATAAGCTTTGTCTACTGCCCCATAAGCTTTGTATACTGCCCCATAACCTTTATCTACTGCCCCATAACGTTTGTCTACTGCCCCATAACCTTAGTCTACTGCCCTATAACCTTTGTCTACTGCCCCATAACCTTGGTCTACTGCCCTATAACCTTGGTCTACTGCCCTATAACCTTTGTATACTGCCCAATAACCTTTGTATACTGCCCAATATCCTTTGTATACTGCCCTATAACCTTTGTCTACTGCCCCATAACCTTTGTCTACTGCCTTATAACCTTTGTATACTGCCCTATAACCTTTGTCTACTGCCCTATAACCTTTGTCTACTGCCCCATAACCTTTGTCTACTGCCCTATAACCTTTGTATACTGCCCTATAACCTTTGTCTACTGCCCCATAACCTTTGTCTACTGCCCCATAACGTTTGTGTACTGCCCCATAACCTTTGTCTACTGCCCCATAACGTTTGTGTACTGCCCCATAACCTTTGTCTACTGCCCCATAACCTTTGTATACTGCCCTATAACCATTGTCTACTGCCCTATAACCTTTGTCTACTGCCCCATAACGTTTGTCTACTGCCCCATAACGTTTGTGTTCTGCCCCATAACCTTTGTCTACTGCCCCATAACGTTTGTGTACTGCCCCATAACCTTTGTCTCCTGCCCCATAACCTTTGTATACTGCCCTATAACCTTTGTCTACTGCCCTATAACCTTTGTATACTGCCCTATAACCTTTGTCTACTGCCCTATAACCTTTGTCTACTGCCCCATAAGCTTTGTCTACTGCCCCATAATCTTTGTATACTGCCCCATAAGCTTTGTCTACTGCCCAATAAGCTTTGTATATTTTCCCATAACCTTTGTCTACTGCCCCATAAGCTTTTGTTCCCTGATGATCAACCTTTGAACTGGTTGGTTCATCCTTTTCCTGTTTAGATACATATTTTGAATGAGAACAGATCAGTGCCAAACATCAGCCAAATCATTAAAACCAGTGTTGACATAACTCCTTCAAAGTTATTTCCACATGTTCACATACTTTATGTTCTTTTTTCTTCTTTGCATGATGGGATTTAAACTTTTATCTGTGGATGCAAAAACAAACTGTTTCCTTAAAGTTTTTTGTCTTGTTTTGCTTTTTTAATGCTCGCTCATCTCAACAGATTAATGTTTTGTTTTAAATCAGCAATTCCTAAAGATCATAAGGCTCCTTGTTTACACAGGTTTATTTCACTCTGAATGAAACATTTCACGATTCCCTGCTTTTAAAGCTGTTATAGCGAATTTACAGAACAAGCTAGGTTTTGAACGCAAACATGGTCACGGAACACTCACCTCTCCCCTCTGGAATCTTCCTGTCACAAAATAGCTCTCACGTGAAGGGCGTGAGAGTGTGGCGTGGTTAGATAACCCAGACGCGGAAAGATCGAGCGTTGGGGAGCAGCTAGCACGCAGTTTAATCTAGGAACAACAGCGCCGAACCCGAAAGGCAACGGGAGCGCGGCGTTGTTCCGGAAAGTAAGAGAGAAACTTACTTGGAGGTAGGCGGGAAGCCTGGTGAGTCGAGACGCTCCGGTAAAAACGGGAGACGCTCCGGAGGAGAGCCGGAAGGCTAGAGTGAGGAGCCGGGTGGCTTGGATGAAGAGCGGATTGGCTCGAAAAAGGTGAGAGCGGTTAAACTCGAAGTAGAGCTGGGTAGCTCGGAACTCTGACATGCAGAAACGATGACTGAGTGGCGAGGTGGAGTGTGCTTCCGGCTTTTAAGGATGACGTGGATGTGCGGGGCATTGTGGGAGGTGGAGTCAGAGTGTGGATGTGACAGGACCCCCCCTTCCAGGGACGGCACCTGACGGCCCAGGATGGCGGGCACGGTAGTCTGCAATGAGTGAGGGGTCCAGGATGGCAGACGTGGGCTCCCAGGAGCGTTCCTCGGGGCCGTATCCTTCCCAGTCCACAAGATACTGCCAGCCCCGACCCCGGCGACGGGCGTCCAGGATCCGCCTGACGGTGTAGACGGGGTCGCCGTCGATGAAGCGAGGAGGCGGAGGTCGAGGAGCCGGAGGGGCCAGGGGGGAGGACACGAGAGGCTTGAGTTGGCCGACATGAAAGACAGGGTGGATCCGTAGGGAGGCCGGCAGACGCAGTCGGTACGCGAGGGGTCCGATCCTATGGACCACGACGTAGGGGCCCAGAAACCTGGGGGCCAGTTTCCGAGAGGTGCCCCTCAGTCGCAGGTTAGCCGTAGAGAGCCAAACCTTGTCCCCAGGGCGATAAACCGGGCTGGGTCGATGGCGACGTTGGTGCTGGATCCGATAACGGGTGTTGGCCCGCAGGATAGCGGCTCGAGCCCTGATCCAAGCAGCTCGGCAGTGGCGGACGAGGGTCTGGGCAGCAGGGACGCCGTATCTTCAGGTTGGTGGTCGAGGATGGGAGGCTGATACCCGTAGCAGGTCTCAAAAGGGGAGAGTCCAGTAGCGGAGGAGACGTGTAGGTTGTGAGATAGTTCCGCCCAGAGGAGGTAACGGGGCCACCGAGAGGGTTGGCTGGAGACATAGCAGCGCAGGAAGCGGCCCAGCTGTTGGTTGGCACGCTCGGTCTGGCCGTTGGTTTGGGGGTGGTAGCCGGAGGAGAGGCTGGCGGTGGCACCCATTAGGCGACAAAAGGCCTTCCAGAACCGGGCCGTGAACTGCGGGCCTCGGTCGGTGACCACGTCCGAAGGAAATCCATGGAGGCGTACGGCGTGCTGGAGGAGGAGCTCTGCCGTCCGTTTGGCCGTGGGTAAGCCAGGCAGGGCCACCAGGTGGATGGCTTTGGAAAAACGGTCTGTTATGGTGAGGATGGTATCGAGGCCGTCCACGGTGGGCAGACCCGTAACGAAATCCAGACCCAGATGGGTCCATGGGCGCCGAGGCACCGGAAGGGGGGCGAGGGTTCCTACAGGGGGTTGGGTGGACGTCTTGCTGCGGGCACAGGTATCACAAGCTGCCGTGAATTCGTTGACATCCTGAGCCATAGTGGGCCACCAGAGGGAGCGTCGAAGTAGCTGAAGGGTGCGAGTGGCCCCAGGGTGACCGGACCATTTGGAGGCGTGTCCCCAGGCGAGGGCCTCCTGTCGGCACTGGGGTGGCACATAGAGGCGGTGTGCAGGAGTTTCCGGGGGTGCCGGGTCGTTTTGGAGAGCCTGGCGAATGGCGTCCTCTAGGGGCCAGTGGAGAGGTGCCAGGAACCGTCCAGCAGGTAGGATGGGTTCTGGGACTGAAGGGCGAGGTGAATGGGCGAATTGGCGAGAGAGAGAGTCCGCTTTGGTGTTCTTAGAGCCAGGTCGGTAGGCCAGCTGGAACTGAAACGGCTCAAAGAAAAGGGCCCAACGAGCCTGGCGGGGGTTGAGCTGTTTGGCGGATTTGATGTGGACGAGATTCTGATGGTCGGTCCAGATGGTGAAGGGTTTAGCCGCACCAAGTAGCCAGTGTCTCCATTCTTCGAGGGCCCACTTGATGGCAAGCAGCTCTCGATCACCAACCCCATATCTCTGCTCTGTGGGCGCAAATTTGCGAGAGAAGAAGCAGCAGGGGTGGAGTTTGCCATCCGGGCCATGTTGGGAGAGGACTGCCCCGGCACCCACATCGGAGGCGTCTACCTCCACCACAAAAGGCTGGTCCGGATCAGGACGGAGAAGGATGGGCGCCGACGTGAAGAGGCGGACGAGGTGGTGGAACGCCTTGGTGGCGTCGGGCGTGAGCTGGAAGGGTCGGGAATAATGGGCAGCCTTGGTGAGGTTAGTGAGAGGGGCCGCGA